>JARACY010005351.1:0-22199 GCA_029255725.1 Scrobipalpa atriplicella | reverse complement strand
AGTAGGTACATACTTACAATCTGTGTAAAAATGTGGGACCACATCATACGATTTCCTGTACAAAACATATCAAAACGAACAAAAACTATTATGCAAAAAATCGAAACAAAATATGCTTACTTGAAAACATCGTTGGCTAAACTCTATCCATAGTGTCTATTGGAATTCGCCGAGACAGAAAATGTTTGTCGTCAAACGCATATTGGACTATCTCCAAGACGAGTGGCTGGTTTTATTTGAAACGTTGCTTTAGCGTGTGGTGAAATTTCATGTGAAAAAGCTTGTAAAGTTTTACTGTAAGTTTTTTTTTTTTCATACAACATTTTCAAGTTTCGTTGCGTACTAGAAAAAGACGAGTGTAAAAATAAAGATACATTTTCATTTACAATTTAAAACTTTGCAAGCATTTTACGGTAAATTATTTACACTGTAGATATTTTATGTAAAGACATTTAATTAAAATATATTTAATTTCAGTCTGTATATTCTTTTTATTTTGGTTTAATATTGATAGGTAAAATCAAAAATACTGTAAAGAAGATACTTGAATTCTAAGCTGTTTTATACGATTTTAGATGAATTTCGAACCTACCTTAGATGAACAGGTAATTTATTTAAATGTTTGCTATGCTCGAAATAAAATCAGAAAACAAAGCAACATTTATTTAAGTTTTTAGCTTTTACAAAATGACTATAATGGTAAGCAATAATTTTAAGATATAATAGTTCTAAACATCCAATCATGGTGAGTATGGCATATACCCCCAATTTTGGGGAAGCCCATGTCCAGCAGTGGACTTTTGTGGCTGATGATGATGATGATGAAACATTTAATAAAAACAACAACATGCTTCTGGCTAGCTGATGCATGGAATTCTTCGGTACTAGCGAATTCTCAAGCTCGCCCGTCACAGAAACTGATCAAATTTCCGAAACTCAAATTAACATCCTGTAGCTGCGGTCGAACTTGCTCAAAGGCGCCGGTGCATTACGGGCACCCTGTATTTAGTGCCGGGTGAACTTCATGTATATTGATTATAGCCTAGTTTGGGGGTTTTGCAGTGATCTGCGGGTTTTGGCGGGTTTAAGTGTATTTAGTATGTGATTTTGCTTTACTAACTAATTTTTTTTATTACGTTTCTTATCACAATTTTTCAATACAAGTTAACTAGCTGGTACCTACGTTAAAATCATTCTTCACAAAAAGAATTTTCTTTTTCGAAAGTGATGCTGGAATCACAAGACATCCTACCTCAACGTTATTTTTTTTATATCCAAAGGAAGTAATGAAACACAAATTAAATCATACAAAATGATAAATGGTGAAACTTTTGTCTCGTAAAAAGAAATTTTGTTGTAGCTTAAAATATTTTTGTGTTTCCTCCCTACGGTGAACCCTAGCAATAAATCCTAAATAAATTATAGGTATCTCTGTCAAAGCTATGGTCATAAATATATGAAGTGAAATGGCCTGGAAGAAAATTTACTATAATCGAATTTTGCTTTGATACGGGATAAGGCTAGGGAGATGATGATGATGATGCTTTTTGTATTTGAAGTATTTTAAAATGTAATTATTTACTTTCGTGATAATTTTACATTGTATTTTTATCATTCATATCAAAGTTATATTACTCCATTGGTAACCGAGACCGATTTGACGATGACGCGAGCTTCCTTATAAACTTGAAATTTCGGTAAACAAAAATGAAAACTAACAGTGTTATATAGGACAACGTAATTTTCGTAGCTATCTTAACCTACACAATACAACTAAAACTGAGACAACAGCCATTTGCAAAGGATAACAAAATATTATAAGAGACACGATAGAATTAAGAAAATAACGACGAATAAGTATTTTAAACTGAACGTAGGTAACATGTTCTCTAGGTAGACTGTTTACGAACTTAGTAACAAAATATTTTCCTTTCCAAAAGCCACAAACGGTGAACCACTCATGAGCCACAAAACGAAATTGAATACTGGCAACACAAAACGGCCTTAACGGCGGCTGAAAAAGAAAAATACTCTTTTGAATTTGGAATGGAACATGACGGTTGGCCCATGGGGGTAGTCGCATTTTTACGACCGAGCTGAGTAGCGTGGTTGGGAAATAGTTTCATCTTACCCCAGCTACAGGTTATGGTTTCCCGTGGGAAAGGGGACTAGAAAATATGGCCTTTTAAATGGGGAACTGTGAAAAGCCGTGGTAGTTTCAGTACAATTATTTCTAGGTACAGAGGTGTAAGTAACAAGAATGCGTCGGTTTTTCGAGATTAATGTAAATCCCTCATTTCTATAAGACCGTATTTAAAGATAGAATTTTAGAAGAGAAACTCACTCACTAATTTCAAACAATGTTAATTACTTGTTTCAGATCGAAGCATCCAGTTGTGCAACTCTCAATGTTCCTCTAGTCGGCGTTTGGTGTTGGAGAACTGATAGACTTCTAGGTAAGATACTTGATACATTGGTTTTCACACTAGAAACATTTAAACATACATTCTGAGAGAGCTTTTAGACATGTTTCCAGTTAAATATTTGAATACAATTTAAGCTACTCATAAAAAAAATAAAAACAATTATTTTACTGCCTAATATATAGTCATCTCTATTTTTATGGAACGTCATAAATGCATTTTTGTATGAAAATACTCAATCGCATTTGGAGCATGGTCCTACTTATTTATTTTGCATTTTACCAACAATCCATCACGGTTTGACTTTTGCCTTCCGAAGCACGGAATCGCTCAAGTTGTGTCACCCATTCAATAACCAAAGCCTGGCCATGCCGTTCGTTTTCGAAATGAATAACCATTTGACGACAAGTGCATCATGCCTAACTATAGACACAAAACGTTTGAACTTACTTGGGATGACAGGACACAAAATTGTTGTCAAACCACTTTTACTTACTTGAGACGGATCATTCCACAACAGCTCGTCAGCGGTAGATATAAAAACAAAACTCGTAATAAAATCGTTCCATTCTTTCAAAAGCTATAAAGTGGCAGATAAAGGGATCAACTACCCACTTTCATCGTTTTAAAAAGTGGTTTTAAAAGATATTTATTTTGTCTTTTCAAATAAGTATTAAGAATTTAGGAAGATGACTTGCAGTGTCCTCAAGGATAATTTAATTAAGCATGACATCATTAAATAATATATTAAAAGCTTTTCTTTGTAGGTTTATTTTTGTTTTTCAGTGATTTCAGTGTCACAAATAATAAATATTTCTTCCAAATTTTACATCTAATAGAAAGCCATGTAACAGGTACCTACGGTACAAGGGTTGACCATTACCGTTCAACACATAAGTGATGAAGTGTAAACCTACAGAGAGTATGCGAGGGAGGTATGCAGCGAATATTATACAGTGCATTTGCCACGTCGATGCTTCTATGGTGGACTGGGAGTGATAAAAAAAATAAAAATGTATCAGCTGATTTCTTACTGGGCATACTGGAGAGACCAGTAGGAAGGAGCTCTAAAGGGTTTTTGTAGCGATGAGGAGACTATCTGTCCGAAAAGGGGTTACACATTTCTATCTAAAATATGTATTTATAATTTTTGGACCTGTCGAAGTCATATTTATTAGGCTGTTGATGCTCTGCCCATCTTGTAAGACATGATGTTGCTGTGACTTTTATGTATTTAGAGTGCATTTGCCACGTCGATATTGTAAGGAACTTCTTAGTTCTTGTTAGCACTGTACTTTGTTAGAGAATTATTTTCTTAAAGTATTTTCGGTGTCGAGGTAAGGAAAGTTTTAGGTTTCGTTACAGGGAAAGTTTACGATGCGACTCAATTCATTTAAAAAAAATAACGTTGAGGTAGGATGTCTTGTGATTCCAGCATCACTTTCGAAAAAGAAAATTCTTTTTGTGAAGAATGATTTTAACGTAGGTACCAGCTAGTTAACTTGTATTGAAAAATTGTGATAAGAAACGTAATAAAAAAAATTAGTTAGTAAAGCAAAATCACATACTAAATACACTTAAACCCGCCAAAACCCGCAGATCACTGCAAAACCCCCAAACTAGGCTATAATCAATATACATGAAGTTCACCCGGCACTAAATACAGGGTGCCCGTAATGCACCGGCGCCTTTGAGCAAGTTCGACCGCAGCTACAGGATGTTAATTTGAGTTTCGGAAATTTGATCAGTTTCTGTGACGGGCGAGCTTGAGAATTCGCTAGTACCGAAGAATTCCATGCATCAGCTAGCCAGAAGCATGTTGTTGTTTTTATTAAATGTTTCATCATCATCATCATCAGCCACAAAAGTCCACTGCTGGACATGGGCTTCCCCAAAATTGGGGGTATATGCCATACTCACCATGATTGGATGTTTAGAACTATTATATCTTAAAATTATTGCTTACCATTATAGTCATTTTGTAAAAGCTAAAAACTTAAATAAATGTTGCTTTGTTTTCTGATTTTATTTCGAGCATAGCAAACATTTAAATAAATTACCTGTTCATCTAAGGTAGGTTCGAAATTCATCTAAAATCGTATAAAACAGCTTAGAATTCAAGTATCTTCTTTACAGTATTTTTGATTTTACCTATCAATATTAAACCAAAATAAAAAGAATATACAGACTGAAATTAAATATATTTTAATTAAATGTCTTTACATAAAATATCTACAGTGTAAATAATTTACCGTAAAATGCTTGCAAAGTTTTAAATTGTAAATGAAAATGTATCTTTATTTTTACACTCGTCTTTTTCTAGTACGCAACGAAACTTGAAAATGTTGTATGAAAAAAAAAAAACTTACAGTAAAACTTTACAAGCTTTTTCACATGAAATTTCACCACACGCTAAAGCAACGTTTCAAATAAAACCAGCCACTCGTCTTGGAGATAGTCCAATATGCGTTTGACGACAAACATTTTCTGTCTCGGCGAATTCCAATAGACACTATGGATAGAGTTTAGCCAACGATGTTTTCAAGTAAGCATATTTTGTTTCGATTTTTTGCATAATAGTTTTTGTTCGTTTTGATATGTTTTGTACAGGAAATCGTATGATGTGGTCCCACATTTTTACACAGATTGTAAGTATGTACCTACTGTAACTCGATAAAAAAAGTGGTTAATCTGTCATTAGTCTAGACAAAACAAGAGACAAAAAATCTATATTGCACCTATTTTGATAATATTTAATGTATGTTTAGTCTATTTATATATAAACTAATATCAGTAAAACAATAGATGTATCAAATTTCTAAACATGTCAACGCCAGGCTTTAGAAGCTTCCAGTTGGTAAGAAATATCCTTGAACGTCATAATTGTTTCACAAACTTTCTTTCTTAAATTATATTTTTATATCATTCTGCGAATGACATTCCCCTCTGGAGGAATCCAGATTTATTATAGAAGTTTTAAGTCTTATTAACAAAATGGCTTTTTCATTCACTTTGATGAAGACACTTAGTTACACAAAGGTTGTCTTTTTTGCAACAAAAATATTTTTGCTGAAGATCAGTTAGTTTTAGAATGAAACCTTTAGTGAAAAAGGTACTCGTAGTACTTAAGTATTTAGGTTGTAGTCTATATGCAGCGCTATGGAATTGAAAAAAGGCCTTTCTGCCTAATTAATTCTGCTTCGCAGTAGAAACATTAGGTCCTTGGTGTCAGGAGGCTAAATTGTTTTTTGCTGATCTCTCAGCGCGACTTCGTGAGGCTGCAGGTAATCCCAGGTCTGGCAGCTACGTCGTCGTACAAAGATTGAGCATTGCTATATTAATACTGCCAGCCTATTGGGTACTTTGCCTTATGGAGATGCTTTGGAGGGTATTTTTTATTTGCAGTTTTAATTTTTAGAATTTAAGCTAGTTTTATGTTTATCACTATTTTTAATTTAATTGATTAACTACCTATATTAGGGGGATTAGATATTGAGGGGATTTTACCATACTCACCACGCTTATCAAGCAGACTTACAAGCTTATTAAGAACAACATAGTACCTTATTATAGTCGCATAGGAAACGCTACCGATACCGGTTGGTATGTCCGGATGGGTTGGTATTATTCTGAATCTACACAAAAATATTCCTTTTTTTGTAGTATTCTTAAATCCTTCTCTAGATTTATGTTTGGTATTATGTGCAGTGCCAGTACGCCTTAGGCACACAAATTTGGAAGACAATAGGTGCAGCTTTAGTCCACGTAACCTAGATTATGGCCTTGTTCTCGAAGTTTGCTTTGAATTACTAAGGTTTCCTATGGAGGTTGAAATGTTGGTCAAGTTTATACTCAAGCAATAAAGCAGGCATCTGTATCATATAGAAATTTGTCTGAGGCCTAAATAATATTTCGTAAGAAAACTTTTTCATGGATGTATCTGCTTGCTTGAATACAAGAAGAGATTGGCCTATGAAAGCTAATTGCAATCTCTAGCTTTTGTAGCTACTAACAAGGGCTCTTCAACAAAAGAAGGAGCAAGGGGCCGTGATGAACGAACGGCGATACAAACAATTTTAGCTGAACACAAAGGACAAATAAGATCCTTTATATTCAACTGAACGTATTGTTTCAGTAGCACTTATATTGGGAATACATAGTAGCTTACTGATATTAGTTTTCCATTTTCTTACCCAAGAGAGGTGTCCCGAATTCTACAACAATGTAGAGCCATTTGAGATAAAGTTTGTTTTGTTTTGAGTATTCACCGTTGAAACAATCAATGTCCCAACTATTACATCTTGCAGTCGATGGGAAAAGGTAAAATTTTCGTACTCTTTATGTTCCTTGGGGAAAGCTTTACAGTTTCATGGGTGAAATTCTAAAACCTTTTAATAAATGTCGCAGTTGCATTTATCATATGTTGCGTATACCGAACACTTTAGTTTCATAATTTTTAACTTAGGTAGGCAGTTTATTGATGTATAAGTATAGTATTTTAATTTAAAAAAAATATATAAAATAAAATATTTGTTTTTAAAAAAAATTACAAATGTTCACTTGTTGTTTGTGTACACAACAAATAACCGTTATTTGTTTAATAGTAATGAAACAACAAAATGCACCGTATTGTTCTGTGATAACCAACACCATTTCAATAAATTAGGCACAAAATGCAAATGTATATAGCTGCATAGTGTAAAATTTATTAATTAAAAATCAACGTGTTTTTTGCAAAAGAAAATTTACATTTAACTGAAACGAATTTTTAATGTTGAATTAAATTGTTTTACGCAAATTTAACGTGTGGAAAGGTAATGTAAAATAAATTAAATTGCACGTAATTTATAAGTATTGTTTACATTTTGGTAATGTATTTTCGGTACTTTTGTACCTAATTGTGGTCAATTTATAGTATTAAAATAGAGATGTACCTATGAGGATGAGAGTACTTATTAAATTGAAAAAATCCCAAGGAACTTGCTATGTTCTTATTGATAAAGTACTTAACCATCATGTGATTTTATCACCTCGAGATTAAACAAGCAGGTGCATGGTACAAAATCATTCCTTTTAAGGTTCTTTTTTTGGGAATTATTTTTAGGGAACTGAGTTCAGTTTCATCAGTAGAGCTACTCCATTCCCCTTTCAATACCCCAATGTAAGATACCCATGAATACTCTCATTGGAAATACATATTTTCTGATTTATCCACACTTACAAAAATAACGACAGAAGGAGCCAATTCAGTCCTCTCTGCCTATAATAAACTGTCTTCAATCTCTTTACAAAATACAAGTCTAAAGTGCAGACAGAGAATATGTTTGCCGCTGAAAATGATATCCATTCAGACAGCACACACTAGAGAGCTATGTAGACGCTTATTATGCAGAAAGGTTTTCCGCAAGTCTTTGTATCTTTACCCCGGGCTTCCAAATGGAACCGCAAGAGAAAAAATGTCAAGTCGTTTGGAAACAGCTTTCGATTCAAATTATGAAAAACTTAACATTTACGGATTCGAGAGTTTTGACATAGGTATCTGAATAATGAATTGTCTTTGCACTATCCAGTGTGTTACCTACCTAAACACGTTTAATATGTAGGTAGATAAACTACTTATTTAGAAATGGGTAAATAAATTAGGTAATAAGAAAGTATGACCAAGCATCCATTTCATGATTTCTTTAACAACATAAAATGTTCAATCCTATTAATGGTTCTTCAATTCAATCCGACATGAGGACAGTTCGTATATTTCCAATAAAAGTCACGTTCAGAACATTATTGGACATTACTTTAATAGTTGGCTTCTAATAGTTTTGGCTGGACCTTTTCGTTGGCAAGGGCCCAATTCCAATACTGTCCAGTCAACATTTTTTCCTCCGTGACACTCATCTTTACGAGATATTCTGATGCGTACAATTTTCGCGTATAAATTTACTTATCATATTTTATGGTGGGCTCAAATGCTTACGATTCGGTCAAGTCTACGCTCATGTTTATTTATTAGGGTTTGTGTTTGGTTGCTCCTAGAACAGAGGTTTCCAAAGTTCTTGAAGGAAAACTGCAGTACACCTTACAAAAAAAAAGACTTCTTCATGCATACTACGTACCTATACAACTTGTAACAGAAAGGGTATATGCATCGAGAAATGTGTGAACCTACCCATGAAACTGAACAACTTTCCCTAAGGAGCATAGGTCGAAAAACGAAAAAAAAAATTTCACCTTCCATACAAAATGTGTCAGCTGATAGCGTAATTAGTATGGGAAGTCAAATTTTTTTTTTTATTTCGGTCTATGTTCCTTAGGGAAAGTTGTTCAGTTTCATGGGTATATTCACACTTTTCTCGATGCATATACCCTTTCTGTTACACGTTGTATAAACTTAGTACTACTGCATTAAAAATATCTTCTTTAAAATCAAAAGTTGATGTAAATAAAATTTGAATATACCGGGTGTAAGGGACAGCTTCCCGCAATTTTATTGATAGGTGTTGCTCAGTCAACGAAACTGAACAACTTCCACCAGGAAATCCTTTCAGGAGATGAAAAAAAAATTGACTTTCCCATACAAAATATGATAATGAAAAGCAATAATTTTTTTATTTGCTGAAAAAAAAACCTGGTGATAGGTAGTTGTTCAATTTCGTTGACTGAGCAACCCTCATAATTTCGCGGGAAGCTGATACACCCCGTATAAAATATTTACCGCAAAACAAAACAGCAGACGGGATATCAAAATATATTTTACCATTGTGTTTTCTATAGGGATTTATGAATTAGCGAACGAATACTAGCTGCTACCAATTAGCTTAATTGGACCTCTCAATTTCAACATTGATTGGAATAGGTTCAGTAAAAAAGTTATCAATATCCATTATAGTTGAGACTACAGTCATTTAAAAATATAAAGGAAAATCATATTCTTTTGTAAACAGAAAAATATAATAAAGTACATAGAGTATCATAAAGAGTAACAATCTGTTCTCTTAAATAGTGCTAAACATCAACAATCAGCATAATTACGTTCTTATTATACTTGAACTTGAATAAATTATTCTTATAAGTAGCCTTTATAGGCACAGTAGGACGGATGAGAATTTTTATACAATTTAAGTTTTCTGAACTTACACCTAATAATTAGTACGTTATTTACTTATGTGAAATAAGATGCATCTCCTTAAGTTTCGTATATTTTTCGTATTCACCAATTCAATAAAGTTTGAGAAGTGTACACGTCTCAATAAATATGACGGTTTCAAATTGGATCCGTCAGACCAATGATGTTATTTGCGTTCCAATATAACTTACATTTTAGTAATCGAATTCAATGGTTCATTCATTTCGAAAGAGAAATGGCAGAGATACGATTTCAATGAAACCAATAGCATTAATTGTATAAATTATGGATTTTACAGGATTACCAATGATAAACAACCATTTCGTGATATATGGTAAACCAGAGTTGAATATGGGTTCAAAAGCTTACAGCTCAAAATAGCAGGATCTAGAATTTCACACATATTACCTAAATGTTTAAACATTTCTCTATTTATTTCACCGTTACAATGAGTATCATACCATACAAAGTTGGTAAGATTTATTTGAGCATAGATATATGATACTCCTTATAAAATATGACATAACTTTTAAAACAGCTTGTGAAATAAATAAGGTATTAAAGTGTAAAATCACGATTTTTTTTATAATACTGCTCAGTATTTTTTTAAAACCCTTCTATATACATTATAATACATATAAAACAATAACCCAATTAATTTAAAAAACCATAAGGCCTTTATTTTTTATTTTTGGCATTCAAACCTTCGCTTCCTTTAAAAATTATCTGTATTCAAGACACCCTCAACAGCAAACAGCATCATTATCGCGAGTGGTTGTAAATATTACATTCGCGATTTCCTCCCTGCTTACCATTCTAATCCGCCATAATGTTTTCCTGGGAGAGGGGATCGTCATAACCGAAACACCTATGAGATTCGTGAGCGGTGGACGAGTAGGTAACGAAATATGTACTGGAAGTGAAAAATCAAGTACAGACTGTTTTGGTATGAAATAAGTATGTTATTTTGATGCAAGAAGACTAGTTTAGCTTACATGATACGTGAAGAATACTTAGCAGTTAAAACATTTTTAAAACTATATCTTTCCTTCCTCTTACTATATTGCCGTATACCTACTCTATTAGTCATGCTTTAGTAAATACTTGAGTAAGAATGGTCATGTCATGTGCGTTTTTAGGTACACATTCGTCTCATTACGCTCTATTCAACTTCTTCTCATTTCCATGACATACCTGTATGGCAGGTTAGACTAGGTTTCGTTGCTGGTTATTCCAGTTCTAATATTGTATTGAGAGATCGTGAACGAACGCAATATAAACAAATTTATTAAGAGTTTAAATAAAATAAATTTTATTTTATGGACACTGTCTTTAAATTCTCGAGAAATAAAAATATCTTTCTCATAATGTCTCAGCCAAATCTAGTAACTCCTTGTGCAGAGTTCATACCTTATGTTTTTCTAAGCTCAATAATAAACCCAATGTTTTATGAACGTTGTAAGATTTCGGCCCTACCGCGCTCCCCAGGGCAATCTTAATTCAAAGTTACCCTCCTCTAGAACGCTTTCACTTTTCAACCTATAGGTACCTACCTAGTATGTCGGAAGAATGAAAATAAAATTAAGATAAAATGGCCGTAAAAATAAATTGTTGTTTTCGATCTTTAACGGATTTGATAAGCTAAAGCTTTATTCTTTGTAAATTATTTTGTATAATGTTCGCTTATTTTGAATTATGAAGCGTTTTATAAGATAAAGGAAAAGTAGGTAAACAAAGCAGATTCAATCTTACACAAACATTGAAATTCATCTTTATCTCAGTCCGTGATATCGTGTGGTTTATTTAGTAGTGCACCATTGTTTTACAAAGTCTATGCTTCGCAATTTCCTGAAAATTTTTATTCTTCCTGTATTTTATTTTCTTACAATGACATCGTCTAGCAAAACGGAAAAATTGTGCGGTATTAAAATGGCACTATTAAACCTGCTTGTAAGACGCGACCGTCTGCTTTTCTTTGCAAGCGATAGCCGGAGAACATAAAATTAAACTTTCCGGTATAAACTGAGCTATGTACGCAAAATAAGAATCTATTATTGTATTATGATATTGATATGGACACAAAAACTATTGAAAACTCAGGTGGTTGAAAAGTCTTTGTTATTGTATGGGTATGGGGTATGTATATTAAATTAAATAATGATAAAGTTGTCAACTTTGTTGTCAAACTAAATTTTAACGTTTAGGTTAGTTGGTTTATTGACCAAAAAATCTGAAAATCGAAACTTTCATTAAATTAAAACATTCAATTAGTTCAAATCACAAATGATCAACATATCATAATAATCAAAATAGATTAATATTTTTAAAGATAAATTACATTTATTTGATGAATGGAAATGTCATGAATTTTACCAAACGCGAATTTGATCAAATGGTTTTGAATATCTGCGCATATTCATTAACTCAGAATTATGAATGCGATGTAAAGTGCTATGCTAAAATCATTTGAGAGGCTACAAGCTGCTTTATATGCAAGCCTAATGAATGCCTAATCTGATTAGACAGATGATTGATCTGATCTGACAAGTTTACATAGTTTACTAAACTGACATAGGGTTCAAATTTTACTTGAAACCTTTAACGTAGCAATTTCATGGTTTATATACGGTAGTTTAACATTTGCTCACATTTAGGTAAAAATATAAAGCAAAAATAAGCACGAATTATCACTATTAATATCGTAATGATAATAGTCCTCCGACCTATGTGATTTATTAACACATCAGGTTTCTACGAAAGAAACTAAATAAAAAATAAAAAATCTGCTTCCCTTGTCCAGTTGTCATATTTTTCTAGCGCGAATTTCCTCTTAAAGTCCATACATAATCTCCACGTTCCTTCTTATTCAAGTTTTCGTACTCTAATACCCCGCTGTTATTTTACGACTACAGTATTTCCTTGCATTACTTCAATTTTATTCATCCTTTATACGTTCTGAGTGCAAAAATATATCTTGTTTTTTCCGTGCTCACAACACAATGTGTTTTTATTGTTTTACGGGTATTAAAAGATTTAAGGTTTGTTCTTTTTTGACTGCCTACTTTTGTAACTACAGTTTGTGGTTCATAAAAGTTGTGACAAAATAAGGACAAGGGAATTATTGTGGAAGTTGGCGTCGCCTATTTTTTATAGGATAGTTTAATACCCACAAAGCTTTGTATTCTGATTTTTTATAGAATCGTACCTAATACTTACCATGTTTTATCTTGGCCATATTTTGTATTATGTTTCATTTGGCGTTGCTCATCAACAACAAAAATCGTGGAAGTAGTTATTTTTATGGTGAAAGTTTTCTTTATTTTACTTTTTAATCGGTCCATCAAATTCTTTATAATAATAAATAACATTACCAATATATTACCATACTAACAACATTTACTCCAACAGGGTGCTGATGCGCCAAGAAATATAGAATCTACGGATTTCGAATCAAGAGCAGGTTACAAACACTAGACCTACGAGATCGGGTGACAAGTAACAAATCTACATTCTCTATATAAATCTCCACAGACGTAATCCGCAAAGAGCCACGTAATCTTCCTGCTGTAGGCAATAATTTAGGAAGCCCTTGGCTTGGGGTAAAGTGGTTTATCAGATCCCTTTGTAGGCAAACCGTGTGATTTGTTTATTGATGAGCTTTTTTGCTGGCTCTTCTAAAACTCGATTTAGGATTATCCTCGCAGGGTTTTTAAATTTCTAAGGAGGTGTTATGTCGATTGGCGATTTAAATAATGCCGTGGGGTTGCATGTTTTTAATACTATTGGTGTAGAAAATATGTAAGATTTACTAAGAAGCTAAAATTGTTGTTGTTTTTGGAAACCTTTCATGTAAAACTGCTTGAAAGTTTATGAATATCTTACTATGCTTGCTGAACCTTTTGGTTGTTAAAGTTGGTTTAAGAAAATACTAAAATATAAGCTGCACAGACTAGTGAAAACATTTCTTCTCCACAGTATACCAACAACATTATACAAACTCACTTTAATAATACTCTAAAACCTTATTTTCTTATTCACTTGGTGTCTCCGGACAGGACAATACAAGGCAGCGAATCGCCAAGTTTTCTCACACTTCCTTTTGTGCGACAAGGAACTTAGCGGAGTTAGGCGTGAAGTGCTCGTGAGGTAAAAACTAGTCGGTGGAAACGAGGGCTTTTGCAGAAAAAATAAGTGTCATTCTTATGTACAGTTCATTCCATTTTGAACATGACTTTTTGTCACTTACGTCTATAGGTAAGTGACCTCGATTCTATAATCGATCGAATATTTTAATAGTTTGTTTAAATATCAAATTATTCTAATAAATAAAAAAAAAAATTAACGATATTTATAGAATCGATCGAATATTTTAATAGTTTGTTTAAATATCAAATTATTCTAATAAATAAAAAAAAAACTTAACGATATTTATAGAATCGATCGAATATTTTAATAGTTTGTTTAAATATCAAATTATTCTAATAAATAAAAAAAAAAAACTTAGTTCTTTTTAGCGAGTGGATTTTCGAGTCGAACAACAACCCGATAAACCCTGGTGTCAGAACTAGTTGATTTGTTTTCATTATAGGAACTGATGCATTTTTTGTATTAAAAGTATGCCTCTAGGAATCAATCCATTAGAATAATTTTATTTCTTTGGGTAGGATTTTTTTAATAATGACACATCACATCAAAATTATTAAAAAAAACCTTCTCGAAGAGATAATTTATTTCCCCATACAAATTATTTGATCGAAGTTGTCATTTTGTAAAAGGAAGTAATTTTCTAGTAACTAAAGGAATTTTGTATATTTTTGTGTGATCCTGAATCACCCCCAAAGTTTATTGCACGCAATTAATTAAAACTCTGTATTAGCCTTAAATACTGTCAAGGTTTTCTTTAATTTAATATTGTATAGTTATTTAGTTCAGACTAGAAACCACGGAGGCCCAGAGGCTACTTCAACCGATGCTTTAACTAAACTTTGACAGCATTCCGAATTGGATAATACTTAAGTGTATTAAAGAGTAGAAGTTCAACAAAGCTTGTAAACTGTTAAATGAATTTAAAAAAAAATATATGGAACCAGTAGTCTGTTCAAGTAGGTCTAAGGTTAACAATCTTGATAAGTCTTTTAAATTAAATTTTTTTTAAATAAATTTTATGTGGTTGGTAAAGTAGTTAAATTACCAAAACTGCTATGTCATTGTGTTCTCATATCTAATGGCTTTAAATTATTTTAAGACATGATTTTTGTTTAAAAGACGTGCTATGATTATTTTATATAACTACTTGGACAGACTATAAATACCTGCTGCATTTAGTTTACCTGCCCTGCATTTACGAATCTAATTAGAATCTGATTAAACTTTATGACGTCACGCTTATTTACAGTACGCTGTTTTGTCGTGCAAGTTTTAATACGGTTTTATAATAAAACTTAGTAGCTGAAGAAAATACATCGCTGTAAGTAAATTGTTTTTACTACGGCTAAAACTTTTCATGACGCAAAGTCTTCCATAGCTTTTACTTTTACCTACCTCCGTACCTTGCGTTCATAATAATAATAACAGTCCCGAAGAAAAAGAGCAAAACTGTTTATTGAAACAAATGCAAATGTATTTAGTCTACATTCATGTTTTGCGAGATTTTGTCCTTAAATATATAGCCCCCAAATCCCCTGTCTAGGTGAAAACAGCAACCGTGGGTTGTCTCCTAACGCTATCTCGGGCTATATTTTTTGTCCCATCTGGGTCCCGACTTTGCGAGAAAAATGTGTGACCGAGATGGCCAGATACCGTGTTTTACGACTGTATTGTGGATTCGTTTCAATATTTTCTTTGGGACGACTCTTGAATAAAAATAAGTTAAATGTCTTTGTTGTGCAGAATTTTATTGGCAGACGGTCCTAACCTAAGTATTCGGCCTTGATTGTGGCATTGATTTTCTATTTACATGAACAAAGTACAAACAAGTGCGTAGGTACCTATACATACTGGATAAAATTTACTAAGGTATAATAATTTGAACTAAGTAAAATGTAACTAACTGTAAACCTTTTTTAATCTGATTATGCCAACCAACATAGGGTCAAAAAGCTACATTTCTTATTATGCTTAATTATGAAGTACAATTTTTTCAGTCCTCTAAGATTACGGCCGTGTTTCTTCATACACAGTAATTTATTAACTACGTCTCTACGAAGGCTGAAGTACGAAACCGCGCGAGTTTCTGAGCACTGTCGTGTCTGTCTGACTAACAAGGCAGTTTATCATCCTCACGAGTGCGCCGCGAATATGAAGTAATAAGAAAACCGAATTATATCTGCTTCATGGCGTTTTAACTCGATAAATGCCATCATAACTTCCATGCTAGACTGGGACTGGGAGTGATGGGAAAACGTAGAATGTGCCGGCTGCTTCTTCTCTCAGACATGCTATAAAAACGAGCTTAGAGATTTCGGGGGTTTCAGTGTATTGTAATTTAGGCCTGACAAACTGCCGATCTATCTGCAGTAATACTTAACTTAGGTATCAGAAGTTGAAACCGATGTAAAAGTAAATTAGCTACCATACATCGGCGCCCGCCGCGCCTTTAATTAGTAACCTGTGTCATAATAATGAGTAGGTAAGTAATGATTACGTAACTAGCATTAGCGATATTGCACAGCACAGGTATGAAAAATGGGTTTGGTCATCAAAATTGAAAAGTGACTCCTTGAATTTTCTTTAACTTAATATCTTTAGAATATCCATAAAATTTTCGCTTCTAAACTAAGCAATTTATTAACCCTACCGTCGCTGTCACTTTACACCGATCTTTCACGACGCGACACGGTATTCTAAGCAATACTTGTCTGTCCCACAGTGTGTGTGACACAGAAGGCAGTTTATCATCCTCTCCGTGTAATATTTGGGTGCGTCGCGTCTCTATGGAAAATACGCATACAATACAATCTCGGGATTATAGCGAGCTGAGTGCAAGTATTCTTGAGTTAAAAAGGTCGATCTAGCAATGTACGGAGGTTATAATATAAGTTAATTGGTAAGATTTGAAGGGAGTGTAATTGATCTGACAACATGTTTTCCAAATTCATAATAGATACTTATTTCATACTATAACAAAAATTCATAGAGTGATGCTGGTGTAGAAGGACAGAACTTTAAAAAAATCATCTTGTAGGGCCAATTTTATGCATAGTCCTAAAAATTCAGACACCAAGGTTTCGTTCGTTAGTTAGGTCGTTCAACTCTACAACCCACTCAAAATAAGGAGAATTAAACAACAGTTCTAACTAATAAACTTGGCCCAATATGAAGTAAGTAGGTATCTATATGGTTACGGCATACGAAAATAATAAAGATGGTCGTATCCACTTACATTGTCACCGAGTCCTCACGAAACAGTACGGGAATAAACTTTTTATATTATAGTGGGGTCTCAATTGCAATATTATATTCTCTTTTCGGTTTACGATGCTCTTACGGAGGTTTATATCTGTCGTAACAAACGAGCGTTTAGTTTTCTGTTAATATGAGGAGAACTGGTATTATTTTTCTTCTTTAAGTACCTAAGAATATTGTAGGATGTCAACCCGTGTGAAAACGGGACGTAACATACTTCCATGCTGGACTGGGAGTGATAGAAAAACATAGAATGTGCCAGCTGCATCTCCTCTTGGGCATGCTGTAAAAACCAACTAAGGGATTCGAGGGTTTTATTGTATTGCAAATTAGGCGATGGGCTGTTAACCCGTCACTATTATAGCAATGATACCTACTTACGTAATACATATAATCATACATACTACATATAATCACGTCTTTATCCCTAATGGGGTAGGCAGAGCGTAAACGACCTAAACAAAAGACGTTCCGCCAGTCTGACAAGTTTTGAGGGTTATTCCAGATAGATCTGTATATTGCTATAGTGACAGGTTGTCAGCCCATCGCCTAAATTACAATACTGAAACCCTCGAATCCCTTAGCTGACTTTTACAGCATGCCCGGGAGGATATGCAGCTGGCACATTCTATGTTTTTCTCTTACTCCCAGTCCAGCATGGAAGGACTATAAAGCAAAGCCATACAAATTCATTCCCGAACTGAACGGCGACGCACCGCTACTGCGAAGGAGGGCCATTAAATTATTATGCTGTCGTCAGATTTTATCTTAGGGTCGACCACAGACCAAGGTCGGATTAGACTACGCTACATCATCGATCTAATAAAGATAAAAAAGAAAATCTTTATTTTTGTCGTGCAACTGTTTATTGTGGTATTTTTACAACTTCATACACCACAATCTACCACTTTTTCACTGACTGACACGTATTACCAAAACAACGACTGAAAGTTGACCAAACAGACCAAATTCTTACCGAAACAAAAACTGCGTCATAAATTTGATAAATCTGAGTTTCTGATCTTCAACTATATTCAGAACTCTGAAAAACACAGAGCATTTTGATCACCTAAGGTATGCCGATTTGAGTAATCTGCTCTAATCTGGATTTGTGAAGAAGAAACGCGACGTCATGTGGCACACTCAAGGTTTCATATAAAATTCCAGCCGCTCCCTTTAAGTTGGTCAGCCGAGCGGGAAATCGTCTTAACGGCTCTTAAGCCCGGATTTGCCAAGTCTTCAAAATAAAGTGATTAAAATGCAGTTAACATAATTTTAATGTACTTTTAATCTGACTGACTTGAGGTGTCGGCATTAATAACTTTGAGACTTGCTAATACCCAAAACATTTAAAAAATAATTATTTTTATGAGATTATTTAAAAGACAATAAAACTACTTATTCATGAACTGATACTCATAGCAGAAACTGAAAATAATAATCAATCAAAACATTATAATTAACGAGTTCCTTGATAGTAACAAAAACAGTAAATATCTTATTGTTTTCGGAAGCTTGGCTAAATTAAAAATATTATTCTCAACCAAAGCAAAATAAAATAAAATCACCAAAATAATCCTAGAAAATTCTTAAAGAAGCAGTAATCCTCAGCACAAACAGTGTTCCCATTCCTCATAATCAACTCAAGCATGACAGAGTTCTCCCCACGTGGAACAGACAAAGGGGCTGGCTGGCTTCACTTCACATGCTGACGTCTCGGCTTTGCAAATGCGGTTACTGTAAACAGCTGATTACGTAAAATTCACTGTTTTAGAGACGCGGTAAATAAATCTACGAACATGCATAAAATTCTTGGATTCTTTCACGGGTCGCTTAAGTATGTGTTGACTTTTTTCAGAGAAATTTTGCATATTCGTGTGAGATTTCAGTAATTTCAGAGGTAATCGATAAAAATACTGATTTAACTTTCACTGATAACCACCAGAGCTTTCAAAATTCGTCTTCACAAAACAACTTTTTTTGGACTTGTGACTGTTGTACCTGTTCAGGTTAACAAAATATTGTTTTAAGTATTTCTAACTTTTGTTATGCAAAAATATCAATACAATACTCTATGTGCTAGCTTAATCCAAATGAAGCACTAAATCAAAATTGAATCGGGCTTTGTACAAGTGTTACAATAGTAGAAATAAAATAGAAGATATTTAACTGTAGCAAATGTAACTGAATACACATTAAAACGAGAAAAATGGGCACATTATAATTCACTTTGAAACTGTAAAAAAAGTGCGCGAACGAACTGCATCGCGGCCATTATTTCTCTCTGGAAACTTCTGTGTATTTGCGGCGACAAATATTAAACTTTTGGCTGCATAGGGCGATATTCCACTGGGAGTTATCGTGTGTTCATATATCTATATTTGAAAATCACAGTGTTTTTATGTGTTTTTTTTTTTAACTTTATTTCGGATTACACACGTTTGAGTTTATCTTTTTTATATTTCAAAGTAGTGAAATGTCTTACACACACACCATCATAAGTTGATGTTGAAGTTTCAAATCGTATAAGTTTCAACTCTTTGCCGTGTGTTCATCTCATCACTGTGTCAGTCCACTGCTATTATAGTCAAAGTCATCTCCCGCCTCCGCCTTTAGCCAATCCAATCCAATCCAATCTCTGTCAGCTGCTTTACGAACATCATTGTATCAGTCAGTAGGATACTCTTAGTTCAAATTCTAGAAATATCTCCACACATATATCCACTGGAAGCAAAGCCTAACAAGTCAGCAGTAGGCTACTAGTGTAGGTAGCGGAGCGTAGCTGGTCTGGCTAAAAGCCAACTGGCCGCGAATTAGAACACTCATATATCTTTGGAGAATTCTGGAGCGTCAAGGTATGGGTAGGAATAGTTTAGTCAAAAAATTTATTACTTTCTTTGGCTAAAAGCTGAAAATTTATGTTTGGCAAAGTGGTCTGTGACATGTTTTTTGTCAGTCTCAGCAGGGAAAGTTTTTAAACGTTAACCAGCGACAGTTATTATTTTTATCGAAACCTAAAAGCAAATAATTATTTTTGTCTCACAGTTCCAACATTTATAATTTTTCAACATTGTTAACACAAGACAGTGTGATTATGGAAATATTTTTGAATGTGCTTTTGTATTTATCTTATCTATAGCAAAATAATATAGCTACGACGTCACCTATTATTATGTTATGGTACGACGTAGCATATTCGACCAAATAAGAAATGCTTTTAATGCATTTTTAGGGGTTCTAATCTCCACTCATGGCGTAGCTCAGGGAGTGATAAGTAAGGGAGCTGGGGAGTAACTAATCCTCCATGGCCCTTTGGGGATAATAAGAAATTCACCATAATGCTTTTGGTGCTTCCACCTGGTAGAATTCTCAGCCTCACTAATAAGACGTATCTGCAAGAAAAAATACACTTATACCTCAAAAAGTATAAATTTAGAGATAAGGTCGTCTATTATAAAATAATGTGTTACTCTTGCTTATTTAAAAGTAAAGCGAGTTAATTAATTCTCCTTTTTGTAGATCGGTTTATTTTATCTCTATCTTGTTATTTTTTCTTGCCGAAATACTTCTTAATTTCAAGTAGGTATTAATAACGTAGTACTCACATTTTATTTCAATGGGATTAAAATAAATCTTTCCAAATTTGACCAACTGCCTCCATTTATGGTCATTCACAACATATAACTTTGAACAAATATAATTTTCATACAGTCAGGGGTCTGGGCTAATAGATAGTACGTAGATACTTGAGTTGATGAGGATGCGGATGAGGAAGAGAATGAATAATAAAGAGAGTTAAAAAATTAAATTAATATCTATTTTTCTTTAATTTGTATATTCATATTTTTTTTACTTTGTTCTTTGCATCCTGTTTTCTTAATAATTTGTGTGCAATAAAACCGCCTGGTGCAATAATAAAATGCGCCGTCTCGCTCGCAGCGGCCAGTCGCAGCGCGGGCACCGTCTCACTCGCGCCGTTGCTATGCGCGAAACAAAATCCTCATACACATCCTCTTAATCTTAGAGGATGCGGATGCGGATGAGGATATTTTGACTTTATTTTATAAGAATTCGGATAGCGGATGAGGATATGTAAAAATTGCGGATGCGGATGCGGATGTGGAATCCTCATCAACCCTAAACCAACAAAATACGCTCCGTGAAAGGATGGGTGTAACTCATGTAGTGCAGAGAATGGTGGTAGTGTTGTGGATGCATCGCATCGCTTGAGTATTTGCATTTAATTGCTGCACTTAACTAATTGCATAACTTTACCGTCACTTGTGTAGAAGGGGCAAAATAATTTACTATGTTTATGCCTAGACAGAGTGTTATTTCAAGAAAATAATTTCAAAAGCATGTTCTGTGACTTGTAAGTTTTCTTTTTAAAGAATATTATCGGGTGTTTCAGCCTACGTACTTTGTCTTTTAAAATGTGATAAATCCCACAAAAATCATTTTAATATCAAATTCATGTCCTCTCTTTGACAGAACAGACACATATACAGTTAAAACACAAACGCAGAGGCAGTTAACTAAGGCCCGTATTTATAATCAGCTCTCAAGAGTGACAGCTAGTTTGAGTTTGTTTCAGAAATGTCATTTCAGTACAAACCGGGCTGTCAAATCCATACTTAATATTGCTCTCAATCTTGAGATCGCATTATAAATACGAACCTAAAATAACCATTCAAGTAAATACAAAAAAGAGCTATCTACTAGCACCAAGGAAACTTTATTTTACAAATAAGCTTTATTATTAACGAAGCAACTTCCGTGGTCACCCGCAGGTAAAGTGGGAACTCCTACGCATATATCTTTCACACTTCAGTGCGTACGACAAAAACAGACGCAAAAAAGTTTGACACAGACGATATAGAGGAAATAGGGCGGCAGTTTCCAACTTGTTTTTGTAAACCACTGGAGTAAGAGAGTTCGTGTGCTTTTAGGAAAACAAGGGATATACGTCTACCTATTTTATATAGGTGTATATTAGGTATCCTGTAGGAGCTTACGTTTATTTTGGATCGATATGGTGGTGAAAGCCTAGTCTGTCTTCATCCGAACTATTCGAATACAGCTACAGATTTACAGCTTAGTAAAGACTGTAATCCCTCTACAGAGAGAGGAGAGCCCTGCTCTTTTAGTAACAAGTTTTGGTAAAATAATAAGAAATTACAAAAATCCCTTTAAAATTACAATATAAATATTACTTAAGTATCTCTATCACATACCATTTCATGTTGATA
>JARACY010005350.1:0-22221 GCA_029255725.1 Scrobipalpa atriplicella | reverse complement strand
AAGAATAATGTGTGCTTGAATAACATTACCTACTAAATGTAGAGTTGGTTTCAATATACTGTTCCTAATACTAAAACACAAATACCTACTCGTACGATATCAAGAAATCCATTTTACAAAAAGACTTTCTAAATCTTGTCTTTCCCGCTTATCTTAGGGATATTTCTAAAACTATCCCGCTGAAACTTATTATAAGTGGGAGTTTCCTTATCAAAATGATCGTAGCTGCCACTCTGGCAGTATACCGGGAACCCTCGTCGATTACTTAGCAGAAATTTCGTAGTCCGAAGGGTAGACCCGTCAGCCGTCGTGCGGTCGGTGGAAGTGGAAGCCATTGTCCGCATTCCCGCGATATACAACAATAAATTACTGCGGGAACATGAAAGCGACGTCTTTCTGGAAACAGAAACACTCCGGGCAAAAACCACTCTCATATTTTGATGCGAAATGTGGCACAATCACGCTGTCGCTACAAAAACTTCATCGAAGTGTACGAGTTTAGAGAAGTAGGTCAAATATTTATTTTAGTTTAGTTAGAAATTTGGTCTGTTTAGTTGATTACTACAAAATTTAAAATTTACCAAGATACAGAATAATTATTTGCGTTATAGCCTGTAGGTACGTTGTAGTCTCTGTTGCCAGGTACAAATTGTAATTTAGGAAAATTTGAGATAGGGAAATTCAACAGTACCTATTTATATTCAACAAGGTACTTATGGGTCCGAACTCCGAAGGTCTGTTGAAGAGTTCTCCCGGGAGCACTTAGCTCACCTTTCGCGACTCTATGCTAATCAGATCTGACTCCAGCGACGTCTCGGCTCGTCACGGTTCTCGGCCGCATGACCGAACCATAATACCACTTAGGCTTACTACGCACAGCGATTTCTCTCGCGCGAAAAAAAATCGCAAATGGGGCGGGGGGGGGGGAATTTGTATGTGGAATCTCGCGCGAAAATATCGCCCTGCGTGCTAAGCCTAAGGCTTTTTTTTTCGCGCGAATTAAATCCGCAAAAATCTGTGATGTATGGAGTTGTATGAAGGTGCACGCACTCGCGGAAAAAAATCGCGCGAGATTCCTCATACAAATTTCCCTCCCCGCCCCACTCGCGATTTTAATTCTCGCGAAAAAAAACGGCCTGCATGCTAAGCCTTAGAGCACCGAGCTCACAGACAACACTTGCACGTGTGTGCTCCTGATCATGCGTAGCCAATTGTGTGCGTAATAAGCAATCTAGACTCTGATAGTTCCCAGTGTCGCATCGCTAGGTCTTCATCTCTGGGAACTTGTAAATCGATATTGGTCGCTGGTATTGGCTATCAAGTCAAGGTAGCGAGACCGCAGCCTGTGCTCGCGCGACGGGAACTCTATACATCATCCACACCACACCACACCTACACTTATTCATATTAGGCTATCAAATGGACACCACAACCGTAATTTTCACGTGCTGAAAAAGCAGGTTTACTAAACATTCGACAAAAATTAGTTAAAAGTTCGACAAGAATAGCCCAAGTAACAAAAAGTTGTCGAATAAGAGGCCATAGAACGTAACAGCACCCACCATTTCTGGTCCAATAAAACCTCGATAAAAGCTGAGTAACGAAGATATGGCGCAGTTATTGCTCAATTAGGCGTAATAACAATTCAATAGCAGCGTTACATATGACAAATCAGTCCACTAAAGCCTATGAAACGGTGACTCAAAACTCTAAATGGTCCTTTTCTGGTCACTATTGGAGCGTTTAGCGGGTTATTTGGTATATTTTAGAGAAATTCATTGAGTAGTTTACTGTCAGGAAGGGCCCAAACTTGGGTGTGTTTCAAAAATCGTTTTTATTTTTTACGGAACTGATGCCTGTTGTGTAATGGTGTGGTACATTTTTAGATTCAGCTCACAGAGCCCTTTCAATTGATACCCCACTTGATAAGTTTCTAAAGAAAAACTTTTTTTTTTCATACAAAATCTTGATGACATCATAGCTGGAAAACCAACCAGTCCACCTGTCAGGGCTTTAAGTATGTTAACTCCCTAAGCACCCTGAACATTTTTCTGAAGAAATCGCTTAGGGCCTTGCTCACGCACTCTACAATCTCTTTGTTGAATGGACTAAAACGCTTTTATAGAACGTGATGTCACCGCAAACACCTTAATAACTCGATTATAGAGCTTTTTGGAGACAAAAGCTAAAATTATTCACTACTTAATCATGTTTACTAAATATCTGCATACATTACGTTACGCATGGTTATGCGAGAATCTCTATCATCCTCATCAAATGTTAAATTAAAGAAGTAGACGTAGCTATAAATTGTTTGTGACTGTCAATAATAGTTTGGTTTTCTCACAGTAAAAGGTGAATAGAGTGGCAGTGAGTGGTCCATACAAAAGAACGCGTAACACAAAGCGCCCAGGAACCGCTCACCTCTCCGGGAACAGCACACATTTCCCCATAAACGCATTTCTATTATTTTAACAAGTACTACTTACTTCATATTCAAGTGTTGCCGTAGGTACTAAGTCATTACTGGGTGAGACAAAACAGAGCTATCGAAAAAAGTAAAAAGAGCGAAGTACCTTCAATATCCAAGAAAGATAATTTTGTTTTAAGTAATTAGCACAATTATTTTGAAATTCCCTTGATAATGTTGGTATTCACATAAAGCAATGGTATCGAGTAAGTGGCTATTAGGTTATTTAGTTTTTAAGTCGTCTAATTGTAACTACTATGGTACCGAATAAATGCTTTATCTATCTATCTATCTATCTATGTGAAGCTTGTGACAGTGTCGGCGGCGAGTAAGCTCGTCTGCTTGGAGAGTCACGTCACGAGGCCAGGATTCCACTCACAGCCGCCCTCCGCCTCCACACTCCCCGCCCGCCCTCGCCATGCGCCCGCCTCACATACACCAACTCATAATTAAACGTGAGCGCCGCCGCAATCCACTAGGGCCGCAGGGTCGCCTTAACAGGGCTTGTAAACAAATAAAGGAACGTGAAACTTCAGAAAGGAACGTGATATTTGAAGACATAACAAAGGGTGAAGTTACCGGGAACCTTTCTAGCTTGAAGACATAAAAAAATGGTCGGGAAGGGTTTTTCCACAGGGGCGGCGATGTTGGGAAAATCACACAGCTGCGAGAATTGATGTTTGACGATTCGCTTGCGTTCGCAACAGACTGCTCATGTCTCATGTACAATACTGTGCCATGTTACTAGGCAAGTTACTACCCACACGATAACATTAGTAGATAGTTATTATGACAAGTGCACAAGCCAAGATTTTTATAGAAGACTAGCTTTCCGCCCCGCGGTTTCATCCGCAGCTAAGAGTTTTCCCGTAGGATTGAGTTCCCGCGCTGTTCCTACCTTTAAAATTGACGGAATTTCAATACAAACTTCCATCCCCTATTTAACCCCCTTAGGGGTGGAAAATACAAAAACGCTGAAACACGTGTTCATTATTTTTAAATCTTTAGCCCAAAAACAAAATTGGAAGATCCTGCCATCAAAATTGACGGAATTTCCATACAAACTTCCATCCCCTATTTAACCCTCTTAGGGGTAAAAAATGCAAAAATGCTGAAACACGTATAAATTATTTTTTAATCATTAGCCTAAATACAAATTTTGAAGATCCTACCTTCAAAATTGACGGACTTTCATACAAACTTCAACCCCCCTTTTTACCCGTTTAGGGAGGGAAAATCCGGAAATCCTTTCTTAGTGGGAGGTTACGTTATAAGAGGAACTTGCTCTCTAAGTTTAATGATTCTAGCTTTAGTAGTTTAGGCTCTGCGTTGATGAATCAGTCAGTCAGTCAGTCAGTAAGGACAAACGATTTTATAAGTTTAGATGAAGGCGAGTATAAAAATGATTTGTGCACGAGTTTTAATTTCTGCTTTTCACTTCGATTGCGAGGAAACATTTACATCTATGAAATACACATAAAAAAACAAGAGCTTCATGCCGGTTACTTAACTTTTTAAATTTTTTCACATGAAATTGGCTTGAGCTCGAAACTTTAGGTACATACCTACAGCCTGGGGTACTGTCCAGCTGGCAGGAATTCTGCGAACTTTAGGTACATACCTACAGCCTGGGGTACTGTCCAGCTGGCAGGAATCCTGCGAACTCCACAAATGGAAGGGATACTTACAACTTGAAGTCGTCGAGCGGGATGTTATCTTAAAAGCAAATCACGTATTATTTAAAGAACCTTTTATAAAATAACACAAAGAACTAGCGGGGGTCTACTGAATGGGGCGCTCGGATAAATTAAAAATAAAATCCGTGGGAGTCGCGGTAATCATGCTCGAGCCGGGGGGGCTGTGGGGGGTTGAGGGGGAGAGGTGTAATTTATGAAATGGAGTCGTAATTGTGCTAATGACGGCGCGGGCGCAGCGTGACGCGGCCGTAATGAGTCGACAGCACTCCGCACTTGTCAGATTCCTTTCACTGTTCAAGTCGAAAAATTCCGTGAAATATAAACGTAAAAGGCTTTCCTTGCCGTCGATTCGCTGGAGAAGAAAGTCCCGGCCGAGCCGCTTGAGCCCTATAAATATTTATTCGCGTGTCCAATTTCGCCATCGGCCGAGACGCGCCCATAAACGACCAAATTGATGGCGGTCGATTTTATTGACGCCATTCTCTCTCATTCCGACAGATCTGCAATATCGACCACCGAGCACTGAGCACTGCGACTCGATAACGTTGCTGATGGCTCTAAAAGATTTCAGACGTTTCAGATTCATTAAAAATAGCTGTTTCCGCGACTTCTTACGCCCAGGTTGTATGAAAAACACGCAGTGTCGAACATACTGAAAACGCTTCTCCGCGCTTAGGAGCGGGAACTACTAGCCCGCGCTCGGAAGCTTGTTTTTCATACAAAAACAAAGATCAGACAATTAAAAAAGAAGCGTTTTCAGTATATTCGACACTGCTTGTTTTCCATACAAACTGGGGTACTTAGTCAATGTTACAACCTATTTAATGAGTTTAGGTAACAATAAGAATTCAATTTCCTGCCTATAGCCTAAGTCAGGTCGCTAGATAATTTCTATCCTACGTTCGACTCTACGTAAATAAAAAAATACTCAGTTGAAAAAAAAAGTTCCCTCAAAATCGGTTAAAAAACAAATAAAATTAATTTTCCTGCCTACCCCCTAAGTCAGGTGGCGTGATTATTTGTATCGTTACTTTTGAGTCTACGTAACGCTTAGTGGAATAAAAAAGTTCCATCAAAATCGGTGAAAAAGCAATCAAAATTTTAATTATTGGTATCCTAAGTTACAATCCGTGTAACACATATTCAAAAAATAAAAAAAGTTCCATCAAAATAAGTCCAGTAGTTTTGGCGTGATGTGGTAATAGACAGACAGACAGACAAAAATTCTAAAAAAAAAAAAAAAGTTTGTCATGCATGGTATCGCTAATAATGCCTGTTACATAGGTCGAAATATGAAAAAAAAAATTGGCCCTTTCCGTAGAAATGGTGTCAGCGGCCGGAGTCAGTCAGTCTATGTTCCTTGGGGAAAGTTGTTCAGTTTGATGATAGAAATCCACCCTTAAAATATTTGTACTTAATTTAAAAAGATATAACGTTGATAATAAAGACGCTGTTAGTAAAAAAATGGTTACTTAAGTAACGGAAGCGCAAAAAACGTACCCTTAAGTTAATTTGAGTTATAGTCAGTCAAGCTTGGAATACATCCGGTGATATTTAATCTGTACTGGGCTGTCCTTGTACTAGTACATATCTACAAACACTGCGACATGGAAGTGTATTCCGTTATATCTGCCCAAGGTCAAGGTCTCCTCCGACTCCGACACACCCGACCCGAGGCGAGGAGGACGGGAACGTTGATTCTGTCAGACACCTTGAACTCATTTTGTATTTATAATTTAGATTATGATGATATGGGTAGATTCCTATTGAATCGTAAAAAGAGGGACACGTAGATAAGTTCTCATCACATAATGAACTTTTTATCTTACTTATGCAAAATAAGATACTTTTACCTATCGTACACAAACATCGATGTGTACCAAAAATTCCTATTGTTTTCTCCGTGTTTCAGGGCAGTTTTCGCTCGACCAGTCAGGCATTATTAAGTAGGCAGATAAGTATCTTT
The DNA here is from genome assembly GCA_029255725.1 of Scrobipalpa atriplicella. Lineage (NCBI taxonomy): Eukaryota > Metazoa > Arthropoda > Insecta > Lepidoptera > Gelechiidae > Scrobipalpa > Scrobipalpa atriplicella. The sequence goes on along the minus strand of JARACY010005350.1, from coordinate 16,088 downwards.
CAAAAACTACAATGTTTTCAATATCCATGTTCTTATATCGACAGTTCTCATGGACGATGTTGTCTGTATCAGTCTACTTATAAGATAGACTCAAAACTAATTAATACTCTTCGTGTAACACCCGGTGACTCGGCTTAGGAAACACGTCTCTGCCTATTCATGTCAATAACGTTCTTCCACGAACCGATGTCAGGTTTTTTGTTCGGTCCGCGTCCGCCCCATGTTAGCTTTACAATGAAGTGGATCAGCTTCTAACTAAGTTATGGTACGAGTATGGCTGGTATAGGCGAGCGTCTGGTATTGAAATGTGACTCGAGTTCGCGTCTTATTAAACCATACCTCAACTCAGCACCATGCCGCGTTGAACAGTAGGATGTATTACATACAATGCGCTTTTACAACGCTGTACTACGGAAACCCTACTTCGTGTCAACACTAAAATGCAGTATGGTTTCAAGCGAGATGTTTCGATTCACACGTCCGGAAATGGTCCCCGTGTTGAACAGTAGGATGGATTCAGTAGATGCGCAGAAACCATCCTCGAATTCAACACCGGACCACAAAATGAACTGTGGCTGGCTTTTAAAAACCACCTTTAAATAATATTTAAAATAAAAACTACATAAAATGTTTCTTAAAAAAACACTATATTGTGTGGTGGAAAAGTGAACACTATAATATTGTTAACTGACTCTGTAGTCTAATGGTTTGAGCCATGAATTCACAATCCGAAGGACCCGGGTTTGATTCCCGGCGGGGAAGAACGACTTTGTGTTAAAATGATTAAAAACATCCTGTCCTATCAAAAAAAGAGATAGAAAGGACACTTGTGTGTTGCGCAAACACTTGGACACTAAAAACTAATCCCGCAGCACAGTTGGCCGATCTCTTGGAGATTGGCCGCCATTACCGAAAATCGGTTGGGATTGGGAAGACTACATGTTGTATTTTGTTGATTATCCTATAAATGGATTTTTATTTACAGTTTATACCTACACTATCACGTCATGGACAAAACATGGTCTCTCTAATAGGTATATTTATTTATTTATTTCACTACTAATCGTCACGCGTCTCGTATGTAAATGCATGACTTATCTATCTGCAGCCAGCTTCCTCCGACCGATGCCGCCGCCGCGCCGCCGCGCCTCGCCGCTCTCGAACATAAAATATCGATCAGTATCATATCATTCAATATGGCATATCGTATCGGAATGCAGACAAGAACAAAGATTTATATTATACCAAGCACTTAAAGAATTTTATCTGATAACATTTTGATCAATGAATTGTTAGTATGCTTGCTACGCCTACAACTCAGTTGAAAAAGGCAACAAAAAATAAGAATATCGTTAGTGCAGCATACCGATGCCACAGCGGAAATTAAATTAATGGTGAAAAACACCATTAATTTAATTTACCCCTTTACCTTGCTTTTGTAGACTATTCGAAGGCCTTCGATAATTTACGTAATACTTTTATATTTAGGTACTGCCTTACAATTATATCTACCTACTCAAATAAATTGGCCCATCTTTTCAAATTAGTAAAGGCGTTAAACAAGGTGACCCTCTTTCGCCAAAACTATTCACCAGCGCACTAGAGGAAGTGTTCCGAAGTCTGACTGATTCCTGGGAAGGGCGTGGTGTTGACGTTGGTGGAAGAAGGCTGACCAATCTAAGATTCGCCGATGACATTATCCTATTCGCATCGCAACAACAGCGACAGAGCTAATAATAAGTCTACAAGATCTGAGCTCGGCAAGTCTTGAGGCGGGACTGACGATGAACATGTCACCAAACGTATGACAAACAGCACAAAATACACGGTTTTGGTGGATAACGGGAGAATGGAATATGTCCAATATTTATATCTGGGCCAAATAGTCTCTTTCCAGGCACTATAAGATAAAAAAGTTGCTCGACGCCTGGAAGAGCTATTGGTCCATGAAAGAGCACATGAAGGGTGACCTACCGCTTTCACTCAAACGTAAGCTCATGGGCATGTGCATCCTCCTCTCCCAATCCTCCCCTACGGTGCTTAGACTTGGTCTTTGACGGAAGCACAGAGGTCCAGCAGATCTGCCAGCGAGCTATGGAGCGCAGTATGTTAGGTCTGAAACAGGTCGATCGAGTCAGGAATACCATACTGCGCTCTAAAACACAAATCTCTGACGTAGCACGAACGGCGGCCAAGCTGTAATGGGCTTGGGCTGGTCACGTCTGATGCATGCCGGAAGAGTTGTGGGCAAAAACAATACGCATATCAACAGAAAAACCCCGTCGCAGATCGCGCGATGAGCTGGACGCATTCGATAAAGACTGGCAAAACAGGGAAGAATGAAAGGAGAAGAGAGATCCCTTTGCCCAGCAGTGGAATCATTTTATAGGCTAGATAAGATAAGATCGGCAAGGCGGTAGTATACATACGTATACCTAACGTACTACTTACTTGTTTTTTTTTTTTTATTTGCAAAACAACCGCGAGAGAATGTATCATTTAGTTTTGATCGCTTACATGCAGATCTTTCAGGCGCAATGGCGCTTATCGAGTTCTATTTCTTGCATGTTCAAAGTAGTGTAGGAAATAACGGACAAGCGCCCATAGTAACCTTAACTTTTGGTGATTATGCCCTGTGCTGGGCCTAACCAGATATTATGTTCACTAGGTCATAACAAGTACTTTTAGCTACGGCCGCAAAGTTTTTTTTTACCTGGTGTATTTTTTTATCCATACAAATTTATATGGAAGTATTGCATTTTTTTTTATTAGAAAATGAATAGTAAGCATTATCATTGTCTACTTTCTTTTTGTTATTTCGTCAGATTTGAAGATTTAATAGCAAGTCATTTGTGGTCGTAGTAGGTATAGTGTTCTGTGGTGGTCGTGCCCGTGTCGTGTCACGTTAGTGCAATCAGCTTGGACCGCGATACGATAAGGCCCGATGTCTGTAACCAACGGACGACAGTTAGGGTGACCAAATCCCTATGAGCGAGCATGTACACAGTGTATCGGGTTTAGCCCTTATCCTTTAGCATTGCCTGCAGGACTGATATGTAATGAAAGAGGGTACCTGTACGCAATATATCGGACCATTTGGACCATTGTGTTTTGGACCCACATGAAGAAGAAGATCAGACCATTCACGCTTCCAAGTAAGCCCTAAATACTTAGATATAAATAATTTTGTAAAGTTGGAACTGTCAACGTTAAGAATTATTTAGATCAACTTGACTTGTGCTAAGTAAAGGCTGTTTACACCTAAAAAACGGAATGTGATAATTTAATGGTGTCCAGCCCCCGCAGCATTAGTATAGTACCTATTATATTATCTGTGGCAACATGCAGCCGCGATTTGTCACATCTTTCTGTCAAATTGTATTTACAGATAGATGTGATATAGGTACTTAATCTTTATCGTTATGCGTGGCGGTATGCTACGGAGTCTGTTTGTTGACTCTACAAGTGCAGTCCCAGGCCAGAGAGGATAGGAGGGGAGGGTAGACTGGGCCTGTGTTAGCAAGATGGTCTCACCGGCACACATCCAAGAGCGGAGGGGGCATTGGCATAATTGATAGCAGCAGGCATAATGGAGAGACTGTTATTGTTATTGGAGAGCCGGAGATGAATATGGCGTGATCCAATCAGAGGCCGCTCTCCGCTCTCCGCTCGCAGCTCGCAGCTCCAGCCGAGTTCTCGACGCGATTGTTCCGCTCGAAGGTACCTGTAATCGCGAAACAATGCGTCAACTTCTTTACAACCGTCGGCGTAGGTAATTCACAGCCAGCGACTCCACAATGACAGACTACAATAACTCTCTTCCCTTTCACAGTTGTTCCATTACGGTTTTTGTGCCGATATAGTCAATGTTGTTTTTATTGTAGGCCCCGGGAATAGATTGAGCGAGAAATAAAAAGCGGAGGAAATTGAATATAACGCGACATCACAATGGGGTGCTTACTGTAGAGGCAGGGGGTGTCGCGGGGGATCGTCGGGAAGGGGGCTCAAAGGTTTTAAAACTCCAATTAATAATTGGTGCGAGCGGATTATAGTTCCATAATGGATGGTTGCCTCGAGCTCTTTCTGCGTCTGAGCGCTGCGCTCGCGGCGTCGCGTCGTCGTGTCTTGTTTTGTCGTGTCGTGTCGCAGCCTCAAAGCGAGCGACAGATTAAAATTAATTCGATTGACATCGACAGCGTTCGCTCATGCGTTTCTCGTTTATTAAGCTAAAGATTATAATCTGGAATAATTGACATCAATACCAGATTTGGGTCACCTGACGTCACTTTAGTGACAGTCGTGTTAGGTCGTTACCTCTCTATAACGAGAACGGCTAATGTTTAGGATTATAATATCTTATTTATTTAATATTTATTCATTCAGTTCTTATCTCTACCATCTCTCTCTACAGTCTATTATATTTCTATTATTAAATACAACGTGTAACAGAAAGGGTATATGCATCGAGAAGGGTGTGAATCTACCCATGAAACTGAACAACTTTCCCTAAGGAACATAGGTGAAAATATACGGGGTGTAAGGGACAGCGTCCCGCAAACTTATAGGGGTTGATCCTGTATTACAGAAACCTTTTCAGTTTAAATGTTCTCACTACAATTATAGGATTTTATTTATTATATTATATCGAAATATCTATAAATCTGCAAGTAAATATACATATCAACCACCACGTGTTTCCTGATTTGGGTATGTTTATGGAATGTTGCCCATTTCGGAAATTTTCGGTTAAACCGTATTTTTTGTAGGTAGTATATAGAATTGAAAAACAGTTGAAATATTGTACGCAGAACAGAACTCGGAGCCAAGAAATAAAATTAATTATCACGTCAGCATCGAAGGCTGACTTCTCGTGACGCTGCCGCTGACGCCCGCCGGCTGATGTGACGGCTGACGACGACCTGAATTGACATACAGCACCAATACCCCTTCATCCCCCATGCCCACCCCCCACCCCCGGCACTCCCGTGCTTTGCGCCAAACCAGCGACCCGCCAAATCCTGGCAGTCAACAAAAAAGCAAAATTTAACGAACCGTAGATAACAAAAGAGAGCGGATAGCGCAATGCTCGCGATATACAGAAAAATAAACACTCGGGATGGGCAGCAGCTGCGAGCGGGTTTAGCGGGAGGGATCGGGGTGTAGAGTGCGAGAGGGGAGCGTTATATTATTAGTCCATGGGATGCTCGCCCAAATTTTCCAAAACGGTAAATTTTGGGGGTACCTATTTTCCTTTATACAGTAGTTGGACATAATTATAGGGATGTAAAAAAAAACTATGCCTGCCATCTCTGAGTGGCAGCTAACAAAAATCGCGGCCACTTAAAGATGGTGGATATTCGAAAAAAATGGTAAACTTTGAGTGAATATTTTTTTCTTAATACCGTAGTTAGACAGGCTTATAAGAATGTTAAAAAACCTTAGGTATTTCTCATAGTAGAATCTGATAAAAATGGCGGTCAATCTTAGACAGAAAATGTTAATTTTCATAATAATATCTACTATATCTCAAAAACTGTTTATCGGATTAAAGTTTTTATTTTTTTATTTTTAAGGTTTCCACATACCTTAAACAATATTATTGTCTTTATACTGTTCCTGAAAAGTAAGCCGTTCAAAAAATCACTTTTGTAACTTTTAAATTATTGTTTTTTTACAAGATTTATTGGTATTTATTCTTAAAAAATATTTTTGCTATATACTTTAAGAAATAACAACTTTAAGTTTTATTTGAAAAAACTCGTAAAAAAAAATATGATATGTTGAGCATCCCATGGACTATAAGGACAGGAACAGGACGCAACTAATCGCGTTACGTTATCGCGCCCATTAATCCCCGCGCTCGAGATAACCTGCCGCCGCTCGTTACAACTAACAATGCAATTAAAATGTAAAGCACGCAGCCCCCGCCCCCCTCCCGCCCCTGGCAACCCTTCCCCACACCCGCGACCGTCCTGACACGTGTGGCGCTACAGGGAGTCTCCTGAGAACAAGCTTATGCGCAATTTTAGTCATAATAGCAACATTACCGCGCCACATCCCATTTTGCGCCATTAAGGTACGGAGACTCTGGCCAATGTAAGTTTGTTGACTGGAGTCGACATCCTACTCCCTCCCTACGGCCTACGCCTTTGAATGTTGCATGTATGACCTTTAATTACCAGCGCCTGCCTCCTGTCCTGTACGCTGGCTGCCTGAACCCCCCTCCCCCCTCCCCCCTCTATCACTTGCCGCGCCGCCTCAATTATGTCGCTTGCCGGATAACGATAAGTGCTCAACTTGGTATAAGGGACCGACACTTCAGTTTTTATTGCTAAAATAATTGCAATTACAGTCACTTACTTCTCCGCGACTGTTGCAGGTTTTCGCACTCATAGATCTAAATGAAAAGTTCTTCAATTTCCATATAAAATCATATTTGTAACGTAGAATTCATTAGTCAGTTTTATCAGCATAAGCAAATATGTATGCAGATGTGCCAGATGATATTGAGCCCGATTCGTAACCATCCCGACTTAAATAAATAACTAAAATTATTGCCATCCCGTTCTATTCTGCCATGATAGAAAGTGACAGGTATGGACTTAAATTAGTTCGCGTAATTTGCAACCACGAATTGCTACCAATATACCGGATGTAAGGGACAGCGTCCCGCAAACTGATAGGGGTTGCTCAGTCAACGATACTGAACACACATATCATCCGGATTTTTTTTTTCAGAAAATGAAAAAAAAATTTAGCTTTTCCATACAAATTGTCTGATCAAAGTGATCATTTTGTATGAAAAAGCAAATTTTTATTTTCATTTCCTGAAAAAAAATCCTGGTGGTAGTTGTTCAGTATCGTTGACTGAGCAACCCCTATAATTTGCGGGACGCTGTCCCTTACACCCCGTATTAGTTACGGCACTTTTACGAAAGATATAGATTAAGAATAAGAAATTTATTTATTTCCACACCACAAGAGTACTTTAGTCATGTAGGTACATTGGTACCAATTCGTAGTTGGAAAAATCACGACTTAACTAATATAAGTCTATACCTGTCATGAGAGAACAGAAAGTGACGCTAATAATTTTAGTCAAGATTTAGTTAAGTTGTGTGCTCTACGAATCGATAGCAATATACAAAGTCACAAAAAACTTGTAGAGGGCTGAACTGAACTGAAACTAGGTTAAATATAACGACAAATATTAATCCCCTGTATTTACACTATTCGTAGACCTTATAGCCGACACCGACACCACCAACACCCTTGCAGGTTGCTAACAAGGATATGTATATTTTTTTTAGATTTCAAGAAACTAGCTAAAGTTTTATGACGGAGGATGTCGTTTATGTTACAACTCTTTGACAAATAAATACAGATGATGTGATGAATTGATGATGCAATGTTTGGCAGTACCTATGCTGAGTGAGGGGCAGTCTATTTCTGTTGTTGAATGGATAGCTTCAAAGAAACTTATCTACGATTGTAGCACATTCGCGGAACTTATTACTTGCACATTAGCATTACTTTCGCGAGTATTGTATTTTCTCGCTGCCATTGTTTTGCATCACTTGAGGCTAGAGCCCATTGTTTGCGTTACGACTGTTGTGATCCCCTTCCATCAACAGAACCCTTCAAATTACAACTACCCTGCAATGGGAGCGCTAAATTAAATGTTTCCGTACCAACCTTAATAAAGGTAAAAAACTGACTATTGTCAAACCCATGGAAAATTAACCCTTTATCCATAGATGGCGTTTTATGATTTTACCTTATTCACATATTGTCTTTACAGAAAACACCACATGTCATGGTGCGGCGCCGGCGGGCGGAGCGGAGACCGACGACCTGTCACCATCACCAGATACATTTATCTCACACAACCATTCATCTTGCTCTACTCCGGATTCCAGCCATTACATAACTATAAAACATGTAAATTCATACGGGTTCTTCACAACGAGTAGGTAGAGTAATACGCAAATAAAGTTTAAGTCGCCCTTCGAGAGCGCAGATGGCACGTTTCACGTTCCCACACTCCGTTCCGTAGGTACTCGGCAACAAATTACAACAACATATGGACTGAACAAACAGCGCTGAGCTCCGCTGGTTGCATTATCAAATATCAAAATTATTTGCAATAGTTAATTAGATCAACTTCATTCAAACGCGGCATGCTTTGTAGAAATATGTATATATAGAATTAAATTTGATTGAAGCAATTATACGATTGTTGTTGAATTAATCCCATTGCTGATAATATATCAACTCTATGACCGACGGTAGCGTTAGGCCTAGCACGCAGGGCGATTTTTTTTCGCGCGAAATAAATCCGCAAAAATCTGTGATGTATGGAGTTGTAATTGAAGGTGCACGCACTTGCGGAAAAAAATCGCGCGAAATTCCACATACAAATTCCCCCCGCGCTCCCCGTGATTTTATTTCGCGCGAAAAAATACTAAGCCTTAGCTAATATTATATTTTCTTTGCCGACGGTGACGAGTGACGACCGACAGGGGTGGGGGGGGGGGGGGGGGGGGGGCGACAGGCGGGGGACCAACGGAGGGGACCAGCGGCCATCAATACCGCACTGTCGAGTAATTTCCGAACAATTTATATCGCCATCTATTCGGCTATTCCCCGGGGTTAGATTGTTCCCGACGTTTGTAGGGTTCCGTCGGCTAACTGGGTCAACTGAAAGCCCCGCAATCCCCTTATGATTCTGTTTCAGGCAGGTCCTAAAACTATATTTAGCATGTCTTTCTTTCTTTTCGATTGGGTTTTTCGAGTCAACATACAACTTTTTGCATTCAAATCTGCCTATCCTCAGCCTTTGAGCGTGATGGAATAACCACCCACCCAGCTCACAAATATTCAGTATCTGCTGGTCAATTTGAATGAAACAGCCACAAACTATAATACCTATTTATGTAGGTACCTACGACACATTACAATCAGGTACCTATGATACTTTTTTTTACATGAATGGGTAATATAACATTACTACTTATTTAAAACCAAGTCGCGGTGAATACGTGAATAGGTTTATTGTATTGTAATACATTGCATGGTAAGCTAAAGAAACGTAGGTACTAGTCATTTCAAACCTTTAATGTCAACTTTGTATTAATGATTTTATTATTTGATGTGTGGATGCACATAATTACGTATAAATGTAAAAAGAAAAACGGGTTGCACTCCGGGAGTGCTGGCAGAAGTGAAAACTTGAACATTAACGGTAGACTCGATCGAAACCTGTTGGTTTTCTCAATAAATAAAAATAAAAAATAAAAATAAACCTTACCTGAATAATAAAACAGTAAAAAAAACAGATGGTGCTAGTAGGTTTCTAAAACGTAACTCTGGTCTGACGCGATCGGACATTTTGCTTGGCCTCTGTTTGCATACAATTTGTTTTTCATACAATCTGTCGATCTGTCGCGACGTCGTCGCGAGTTTAAAATTTTTTACTCATCCCAAAAAGTGCACAACGCCGCTAAGGAAGTTCTTATTTCATCCATTTTTTCTTGTCACAGTACAGAATTGCAAACTGTGTTCGTGACTCCCTCTTGTCGGTTCCCCCCCCCCTCCTGTTAGCGACGCGGGCTGGGGGCTGCGAGTGCGGCGATAACAAATGCTTCCGTTAAAAAAGTACTTCAGATAAGTGCGTTTCAATAAAAATAACCCAATATCAAACATAAAAAATACAATATATTTTTAACAAAGTTGGCTCTACGTTTTTGCTACAGCCAAAAGGGCAGCTGTGAAAAATATATTACTTTGTCACTTTGCAAGTGTGAAATCCACCAGAAGTACCTACGCATAGCAGAAATACTATAATGTACTACCTAGTACTACGTGGGTATATAGATGCAGTTGCATCTAGTAGTCATTGTGCATGTGCAGTTGTGCAGGCAGAGCGGCGCCTCTCAGACACGACCGCGCGCCGGACGCCCACAGCCGGCGACGTCTCGCCATAGCAACGTCCATCGACGTGCGCCTGCGGAAACGCGGTACACATCGCTAGGAAGAAAAGATACGTATTGAATTAGTGCTGAACTGCTGAGTTTGCTGTAAGCTGTGCTCAGCAGTAGAGACGGTAGTGAAGTGGTCGTGTAGCGATTCTTCATCCGCTTTAATGAAGGCTGCGCTCGTCTCCACTTTAATTTGCGACCGTCACTTTGAGTGCTGGTTAATGACCGTCGTCGACTTGATAAATACTACATTCACGGATTCTATTCTAAGATCCGTGACGACGCGACTACAATTTAGAGATTTAAGGTTTCCGAATACTTATTAATTACCGATAGTTATGTACGAGATTGTATTAAAAAGTTCATAAATAAAAGTTGTTGTACGGTACGGGGGGTGTTTACAAAACGTGTTTGATATCAATAGTACATAAGTACCTATAGCAAAGATCATTCTTTATTACAATATTATCCAGACAAAATATACTAATAACTACATACACTACACATTTGATTTTAATTAAGGTTTGTTATTATTATGATAGTCCAACCAAACAAAGTAAATAAAAATGTTTACCGCTGAACAATTTTTAGGGTTCCGTAGGTACCTCAAAAGGAAAAAAAGGAACCCTTATAGGGTCACTCAGTGGTTCGTCTGTCTGTCTGTCACCACCCTTTTTCTCAGAAACACGTAAAGTTTTCAAGTTGAATTTTATAACAAATACTCGTGTCTACGGTCCCTCACAGCTGAAGAAAAATCATACTTGTAAGTCCACGCAATCGAAAGATACGAGCATTTGTTTGGAAATTCGCAAGGCAGCCGAAACTTGGAAGTGTAATTTTCATTCATGCATAAAATCACGCCTTTATCCCAAATGGGGTAGGTTGATGATTTATGTATATTGCTAATAGTGACGGGTTGTCAGCCCATCGCCTAAATTGCTGCAATGCAATACACTAAAACCCTCTAATCCCTTAGCTGATTTTTACAGCATGCCCGGGAGGACATGCAGCTGGCACATTCTATGTTTTTCTATCGCTCCCAGTCCAGCATGGAAGAATGTAATTTGTGTAATAGTGTAATTTTCTTGTTATCAATCTAAAAATATACGGTTTTTGGATTTTTTCCTTGCATTGTGCTATAGGACACAGCTTCTTGCCAAATTCTAGGTCAGCGGGAAGTGCCCAATATGTTTTGAATTCCTCAAGATTCAAAAATCTATAGGGTATCTATCTATAGGGTCCCGTTGACCTACAATCATGAAATTTAGAAATAAGCAGTGTCTTAATAGCACAATCAAAGGAAAAAGTCCGAAAACCGCAAATTTGTTCTATATTCGCTTTAAATAACCCCAAGTTGGTACGGAAGCCACGGTGAGCGAGTCCGACTCGCACTTGACCGCTTTTTTAAAAAAAATTATCAATTGATTATTACGCTAATACTGAATTGGTGCAATAAACTTACACCGTCCAATATTATACCTTCTAACATACACACACATACTGTGAAACGATGAGGCCCCACCCGCCCACTATCATATATAGAAATGGTTGGAGAAGCAATTCTATTACCTACTCATATTTAATTTGCTGCTAGAGAAGAATAATATTTTTTACCCGAAATGAACACATTCACGTTTCCAAATAGAAGAAAAATACAGTTTTTATGATTATTTGGTCGGTCGTCGGTCGTCGCTACGAGGCACCAGGCACCTATAATTTCTTGTTGGTATATTTCCCAATCGCACAATAAGCTCATCGCGCGCATTGTCCCCGCGACAATAGCGCCGCACCGCACCGCACCGCACTAGCACCACCGGTGCCGACCGACCCCACTTGCTAGGTAATATTGCAATTCATTATTTTGCCACTTACAATAGATGCGATTTATGGGAGTTTTTCGTGTACATTCACTTTTAATGCATTTCGCACAGTCTTTTTGTTTCGTGGAAAAAAGTTGGAACCTTTAGAAGTTTAATGTTACGTGAAATACTGTCTCTACATTTCCTAAATAAATCCCAGTCACAGATTATTTCATGTCACGGTATACGATTTCTTTAAACATATCGTTATAGTTGAAAATGTTGTTTTTAAACGTAGAAAAGAGAAGCCGTAAAATATTTTTGTGAAATGAAGTTAAGTTTAACGATAACACATTCGTTGCCACTTCCTAAACATGACGCGTTTCTAAAATACACGGGTCGTATCAAACCGCAGCAGTGTTTATTGCTTGTAAATGTGATCATGATCACTTTGACTGATAAGTTCATCGCCTAGCGAAGCTTATACTATTTTCTCGTAGGTATAGGACGTGATAGGCCTTGCCCGGCCGAGCTGTACGTACAACGCCGACCGACCGCACTCATTTGCCTAATAGCAGCTTCATGCCAGAACTACACCGCATCTCCACCAGCCAGCAGCCGGCTGTAAAACTACACGGACGGATCTAATAAAAAAACTGGCCAAGTGCGAGTCGGACCCGCGCACGAAGGGTTCCGTTACCCTTATCTATACAACATAAGCATGACTGAGTAAAAAACATCCAAACTTTTGCAGTTATAATATTAGGATATTATTTCATCTTCTTAGTTCCAGATGTCGCTAGTAGGTTTTAAAACGCACTGATCTGACAGTGATGATTTGTTTTTGCTGACTTAACATTAGATGTCGCTAGTAGGTTTTAAAAACGCAGTCTCGGTAGGTTTCAACATGGAGTAATATAATATGTTTCAACCAAATCACGTTTGTTGTATGTGAGCCCCCCTTAAATATTTATTTTATTTTATTTTTAGTATTTGTAGTTATAACGGCAATAGACATACATCATCTGTGAAAACTTCAATTGTCTAACTATTACGGTTCTTGAGATACAGCCTCCGAAACATTATCTATAAAAGCTAGCAAAAAATCACGTTTGTTGTATGGGAGGTATGGGAGCCCCCTTAAATATTTATTTTATTTTGTTTTAAGTATTTGTTGTTATAGCGGCAACAGAAATACATCACGTGTGTAAATTTCAACTCTCTAGCTATCACGGTTCATGAGATACAGCTGGTGACAGACAGATGGACGGACGGACGGACAGCGAAGTCTCAGTAATAGGGTCCCGTTTTTTCCTTTTGGGTACGGAACCCTAAAAAACAACCAATTTACTTTCTATCTTTATTATTTTAAAAGCGATCTACTTAAGCCCCTTTGAAACCCTCTGTCGATTCTTAGAAACATCAGGCGGCCACTTTTCATAAGAATCTTAGAACGGCCGTTCCTGTAATTAAAAATCCGATAATTTATTCACGGAGCGCCATAGAAATCGAAATGGATTCTGTTTAAGTTCATTAACTTTATAAATACATTCGTCGCGCATGTGATTTGCATAATGAAGCTAGGGTGGCATAATTTGACCTTTAATTTTATTAATGAAGGATGATAAAAGTCTGATTTGTAATCGAAGTCTGACGTAAAATGGTTTCTAGTGCGTAAACTTATTTTTAGGGAATGCAATTTTTAAGGATTACAAATATCAATCCCGCGGGATCCCGGAATTTTCGGGATCTCGTCTAGTTCTAAAATAAGTGAAATTCGGATGACTGAAAACGATGAAAAATGCTTGTTTGTGTTAGTTAGGTTATTTAAAATAAAATTTCATTTCAAAGATGACAAAAGCCTTCATTCTTTAACTAAATAATTAATTAGGTAACAGTTTTTTTTCTTAATAGAATTGAAATCGTTGATTCAGCACTGTACGTCACAGATACAATAATCGAAATAAAAAGGAGATCAGAAAGTAGTTACCTGTGATTTTGAAAATAACTTCTTAAAAAACAAAGTGTACGAAGAGTACTATCTGCTAAACGGCATCGTATGTCCTTTGCAATGTACCCAGCTGCTGAGAATGCCCTCTCGCGTGCGCCGTCACGTCACGCATGCATCCTTCACACGCACAAACACGTCGTCGTCGTCGGAGACATATGACAGTTCGATTCGCATCGCACAATGTGTTCAATTTATGCTGCTTTTGTAACGCATGCCGCGCTGCCTTCTACGAAACATCCTCTATTAAAGTAATGGTACCTATGCTATAGAGTGTTTTTACAACCGACCGGATTTGATCCCGCAAGCTGTTTAGGTTTATGAATGCATATCACCAGTTGTGTATCAAGAAAGTCATATTGCGCCCGGTTTGAACGTTGGGTGTGTTATTGACAAACAAGAACACAAACAAACCTACAGATGCAACACTTTTAGTCAGGCAGGTATGGCAATAATGCAGACGCAACGGTGCAATGAGCTGTAAGCCTGGAGGGTTGATGAGGGTGTCGGGAGGTTGCCCAGTTCAGGGCACCTGCCGCCGGTCGACTCGAGGTGGCTGCAGCGCATTATGGTAACTGCTCGTAATTGGCTTTCGAGGGAAGCCGGACAACGCTGGAATCACGTCAACGGCAGACCTCATCCGCTCACAGCCCGCAGCCCGCAGCCCGCACACGATGAACCTATTTACTTTTTGCCCTACTACGCCGACGGCTAAAGAGTAATCGTTGACATAAAACATATTACAGGTAAGTAATATTTAGTGTAGTGCAGTCAAGCGGAGCGGAGATAATCTATGTAGACCCGTTTAATAAAGGCGCGTGATGTTCTAGTTGCTTCACGGCTGTAGGTGTAGGTATGGATGGTATCATTTAAATAGCTGCGTGACGCGTTTTCATGGGGGTGTCACTTTACTCAATGCTCTAATTCTCTGGAAAACATGCACAGGCCTCTTTATTTGTCATGTCAAATTAAAAAAAAACTTAAAAATATCAATCAAAAATAGATAGGAATCGAAATAATCGAATGAATGCGTTGTTAAAAATTGTAATTAACTTTCCAGCATGGTTCAGCCTTGCACCACCACCAGTACTCGGGTCGGGCTTCAGGTCACACCTTATTAGCGCGTTTCCTGTAGCTCCCGCTGCTGGCTGTGCTGTGAGAGCCCCCGCGCCGCCGCCGCCGCCGCCGGGAACGAACAATGCGTGTTTACAGTACGCGCTCCGGCAATCCGCCACGCTCCTCGTGTTCCCCATTAAACCGTTGCGTTTCTTCCACACACGCACTATAATCTTCATACTGAATGTTTATCGACATATCGGAGAAACGTGCTGCATGATTCGACGAATTCCGTGGAATTCGGCACTCACTACGTAAACAGTATTAAACGTGAGGCCAGTTCCACGAACGAGATAGCCCGATACACGTTACTTACCTTACAAAGACAACAAACTGATACTACACGTTTTATCTCGCGCAAGTAAACGAGCTTCGTTCGGAAATGGCAGCAAGTTTTTATTATTCCAAATGTGGGCAAGAAGAGGATGTAGAGTAAAGCAGCAGAAATGTGGGAATGTGTAGTAGACGGATCTGGAGGCGGGCGAGCGCCGCCCTAATCAGGTCGCGGGTTTTTGCGGCGACGGCGGGTGGTCGGCCCGGTCCTGCCGGCGAACATCGCACATCCCAGACCGTGTAGCCGCGCGCCCACTACGAGACGAGATACAGCCGCTTCTCAGAATTTGTGTCGGGAGGGTCTAGGGTTCCACTCTCGCACAGTTATGTACACAGTAAATATCCGGCGAGTAGTGGTGCGTCGCGCTAGATAAGTCCCGCGTCCGCTGCGCACCGCACCGCGACATCCTGGTACCGTTCATTCAATGAATTATTGATGAAACGATGTCGGACGGATAACGAGTGCGGGCGAAATCGCATGATCGATGGAAATCATCCGCCGGGTCACGACGTAAAAAACCTGCATCTACAAGATTACCATACCCAGCTATTTCCTTTTGGAACATTGTTTACGCGTAGTTTATGGCCGTAATATCGCAGTGGGCGGGGATTGTATATTGTATAAACACGCGCATGTTCTCGGAGCGAGGAGAGGGCAAGCCGCACAACGTTTTTGAAAATGTTGCCTCGATTGTTTTTGAAGATTATAGTGCGTGTGTGGAAGAAACGCAACGGTTTAATGGGGAACACGAGGAGCGTGGCGGATTGCCGGAGCGCGTACTGTAAACACGCATTGTTCGTTCCCGGCGGCGGCGGCGGCGGCGCGGGGGCTCTCACAGCCTTAGCAGCGCG
>JARACY010005349.1:0-22223 GCA_029255725.1 Scrobipalpa atriplicella | reverse complement strand
TGCAACGGCAATGTGTACTGAAGTGATACAGAAGTCAAAGCTCGGCCTAACGACAGCGCTTCAGCCCACTATTGCCCATAGTGAGCAACACTGTTTTTCAGATCCTTAATTTTTTTACCGTATTTACATTCTTATTCTTCGCTTCGGACTGTTTCCGGAATGTTATAACCGAGCCTTTACAAGGCAAGAACGAATAAGCATTGCCATTATGCTCCACCATCGCCTGCATTGTCACTTCACTTCCCCTCAGACGAGATTGCAGACAATTTTTTTGTTTATTCTCGGGAAGTAAGGCAGCAGAAAAATTCTATAATTTTCATCACTCCTAGGTCTCACATAGAAGATCTATTAATCGCAATAAGATCAGACGGTCTATAAATACTTACAGTAGCTAAGCAAAATGGTATATCAGCTTCGCATCTGGTGCACTGCAGATCAGCTATAGGGAGATCAGTTCCACACTGAGGACACGGGGAGGAAGGTTCCGGGGGAAGGGGGCCGCGGGGTGCGTGGCGGACCACAGATTCTATCTTTTTGGAGTACTTGGAGTCGATCTGTGGAGTAGAGAATAAATCCTAAAAATTGTAGGAATTCGGCGCTGCAAGACTAATATGAATCCATACCTAGCTTTTCTATCACGGGAGAACAGAAATGGACAGCAAAAATTTTTTTGTTCAGATGCGTGCGTAAGTGAGTGTGTGTAGCGTGTGCGTTAGCGTGCGTGTGTGATGTGTGTGTGTGTGTTTAGCTCTACATTTATAAAAATCTACCTGTGACCGATATTCAGGCTGCATGAGCTGCCTGGCCCAGTTGAAGGCCTGGTGCTTCAGCCCCGCGCGACTGCATTCGATCACGGTCGATGTGAGGATCGACACTTGATCTACAATGAACATATCACAGAACTGTTACACAAGAACAGATTCATATAAAATTCAAATGTAAAGAATACAACTTAAAACAAATAAATAAAGGTTAAATCGCACAAAATAGAAAAGGAAAGATATTTGACATGACCAGTTGGAAGGGAAGGAGAGGAAGGGGAAGATTGAGAATAAGTTACATCGACCAAGGTCAAGTCGTAACAGGAAGTCAAAGAGAAGTCGGAATATAGGGAGAGCTGGGGTTAATTTCATGTACTCAATCGGCAATGCTCTTAAATTAATGAGAATAAAATGTTGCTTACGTTGTTGCGTAGGAAAGAATGAAACCTCAGCTGCAGTCCTCAGCAGCAATCTTGCCGCCAAATCATGACGACCACGCTTAACGTGTGTTCTAACCTAAAACAGATAAAAATAAAGGCTGAAAAGAGAAGTTCTGAAAGGAATATTATATGTTAAAAACAAAAAAAAAACATAAAGAAGTTCTTGGAATTAAATCAAACCCCGTACCAAGATGTAAGAATGTAGTGTGGCAATGGTATGCCTCATGTCTCTAGGCACAGGCATCCTTCGCGCGCGTAACGATACGCACATGGATCGCACCACATCGCGCGCCTCACGGTACTTGCCGGCGCGACATTCGGCTCCTGCTATTATCACCTGCGAAAGCGAATATATATGTGGTTTTAGGTTGATTGAATTCTTGTTGGGAGAAACGGATGGCACTCCCAGAGAGCCTCGACATTTGTTCCGGCTGTACATGGCGAAACGACAGTTCGCGGAGGCAGCTAAAACAGCGGTAAGTTATCTACAGGGTGTAACAGAAAGGGTATATGCATCGAGAAATGTGTGAATCTACCCATGAAACTAAACAACTTTCCCTAAGAAACATAGGTCAAAAAACGAAAAAAAAAAAAATCGTGACCTTTCATACTAAATGCATCAGCTGATAGCGTATTCAGTATGGGAAGTCAATTTTTTTTTTTCGTATTTCGACCTATGTTTCTTAGGGAAAGTTGTTCAGTTTCATGGGTAGATTCACACATTTCTCGATGCATATACCCTTTCTGTTACACGTTGTATATGAAACTTCCAAAGTGGTGTACTATTTTGTTTGTGTAGTTCAGATTTGTATAATTTATCATTTTCGCGTGTGTCGTAAAAGCTGACTAGGAAAATGTATCCATGGAAATGTACGCAGCGATCTCTGTTAGAAAATAGTAGATTCATAGACTAGGGTGGAAGAGAATCAATTCCCGAGGTAGTTAGACGCCCGAGCGCAGCGAGGGCGGCTATAGTCCGAGAGGAATTGATTCTTCTACCCGTGGCAATGACTCTACTTTTCATTTAGAATATGAGGAAAATAAAACTAGTTGTTAATACAAAAAATCCGTCACAGATACATAAAAGAACAGATTTTACTATCCCGCCAATTTGTGTTGACTTTTTGTCGCGGCACCCGCATCGCAAGTTTGCGCTAAATTCACACTGGCCAGTGACACTAGCTGGTTAAAAAGTCACGACATTTCATAAAGTTTTTTTTTTAATATGAAAAAAAGTCTTCACAGCTGACAGCAATTCAAGCAGTTCTATTTTTAAAGTTCATTCCCGCCCTAGGGTGGGGATGAAATTTGTATGAGTTATTCCTTCCCTGTGAAAGGAAAGCAGCATCTTCCACCCAATAGTCAGATCAAAACAACACTACTTTCCGAGTATGAGAAATGAAAAAAATCTTGAACTGCCTTCGTCAATCAAAAACCGCTGCTTCCAAATATCAGCAGTGGGTTATGCCATACATATTGACATACATGGGCCTATGCCACAGTTTGTTATTATTTTTATTCCATTATAAAACTTATATCATGACATATATATTCGCTTTCGCAGGTGATAATAGCAGGAGCCGAATGTCGCGCCGGCAAGTACCGTGAGGCGCGCGATGTGGTGCGATCCATGTGCGTATCGTTACGCGCGCGAAGGATGCCTGTGCCTAGAGACATGAGGCATACCATTGCCACACTACATTCTTACATCTTGGTACGGGGTTTGATTTAATTCCAAGAACTTCTTTATGTTTTTTTTTTGTTTTTAACATATAATATTCCTTTCAGAACTTCTCTTTTCAGCCTTTATTTTTATCTGTTTTAGGTTAGAACACACGTTAAGCGTGGTCGTCATGATTTGGCGGCAAGATTGCTGCTGAGGACTGCAGCTGAGGTTTCATTCTTTCCTACGCAACAACGTAAGCAACATTTTATTCTCATTAATTTAAGAGCATTGCCGATTGAGTACATGAAATTAACCCCAGCTCTCCCTATATTCCGACTTCTCTTTGACTTCCTGTTACGACTTGACCTTGGTCGATGTAACTTATTCTCAATCTTCCCCTTCCTCTCCTTCCCTTCCAACTGGTCATGTCAAATATCTTTCCTTTTCTATTTTGTGCGATTTAACCTTTATTTATTTGTTTTAAGTTGTATTCTTTACATTTGAATTTTATATGAATCTGTTCTTGTGTAACAGTTCTGTGATATGTTCATTGTAGATCAAGTGTCGATCCTCACATCGACCGTGATCGAATGCAGTCGCGCGGGGCTGAAGCACCAGGCCTTCAACTGGGCCAGGCAGCTCATGCAGCCTGAATATCGGTCACAGGTAGATTTTTATAAATGTAGAGCTAAACACACACACACGCATCTGGTGCACTGCAGATCAGCTATAGGGAGATCAGTTCCACACTGAGGACACGGGGAGGAAGGTTCCGGGGGAAGGGGGCCGCGGGGTGCGTGGCGGACCACAGATTCTATCTTTTTGGAGTACTTGGAGTCGATCTGTGGAGTAGAGAATAAATCCTAAAAATTGTAGGAATTCGGCGCTGCAAGACTAATATGAATCCATACCTAGCTTTTCTATCACGGGAGAACAGAAATGGACAGCAAAAATTTTTTTGTTCAGATGCGTGCGTAAGTGAGTGTGTGTAGCGTGTGCGTTAGCGTGCGTGTGTGATGTGTGTGTGTGTGTTTAGCTCTACATTTATAAAAATCTACCTGTGACCGATATTCAGGCTGCATGAGCTGCCTGGCCCAGTTGAAGGCCTGGTGCTTCAGCCCCGCGCGACTGCATTCGATCACGGTCGATGTGAGGATCGACACTTGATCTACAATGAACATATCACAGAACTGTTACACAAGAACAGATTCATATAAAATTCAAATGTAAAGAATACAACTTAAAACAAATAAATAAAGGTTAAATCGCACAAAATAGAAAAGGAAAGATATTTGACATGACCAGTTGGAAGGGAAGGAGAGGAAGGGGAAGATTGAGAATAAGTTACATCGACCAAGGTCAAGTCGTAACAGGAAGTCAAAGAGAAGTCGGAATATAGGGAGAGCTGGGGTTAATTTCATGTACTCAATCGGCAATGCTCTTAAATTAATGAGAATAAAATGTTGCTTACGTTGTTGCGTAGGAAAGAATGAAACCTCAGCTGCAGTCCTCAGCAGCAATCTTGCCGCCAAATCATGACGACCACGCTTAACGTGTGTTCTAACCTAAAACAGATAAAAATAAAGGCTGAAAAGAGAAGTTCTGAAAGGAATATTATATGTTAAAAACAAAAAAAAAACATAAAGAAGTTCTTGGAATTAAATCAAACCCCGTACCAAGATGTAAGAATGTAGTGTGGCAATGGTATGCCTCATGTCTCTAGGCACAGGCATCCTTCGCGCGCGTAACGATACGCACATGGATCGCACCACATCGCGCGCCTCACGGTACTTGCCGGCGCGACATTCGGCTCCTGCTATTATCACCTGCGAAAGCGAATATATATGTCATGATATAAGTTTTATAATGGAATAAAAATAATAACAAACTGTGGCATAGGCCCATGTATGTCAATATGTATGGCATAACCCACTGCTGATATTTGGAAGCAGCGGTTTTTGATTGACGAAGGCAGTTCAAGATTTTTTTCATTTCTCATACTCGGAAAGTAGTGTTGTTTTGATCTGACTATTGGGTGGAAGATGCTGCTTTCCTTTCACAGGGAAGGAATAACTCATACAAATTTCATCCCCACCCTAGGGCGGGAATGAACTTTAAAAATAGAACTGCTTGAATTGCTGTCAGCTGTGAAGACTTTTTTTCATATTAAAAAAAAAACTTTATGAAATGTCGTGACTTTTTAACCAGCTAGTGTCACTGGCCAGTGTGAATTTAGCGCAAACTTGCGATGCGGGTGCCGCGACAAAAAGTCAACACAAATTGGCGGGATAGTAAAATCTGTTCTTTTATGTATCTGTGACGGATTTTTTGTATTAACAACTAGTTTTATTTTCCTCATATTCTAAATGAAAAGTAGAGTCATTGCCACGGGTAGAAGAATCAATTCCTCTCGGACTATAGCCGCCCTCGCTGCGCTCGGGCGTCTAACTACCTCGGGAATTGATTCTCTTCCACCCTAGTCTATGAATCTACTATTTTCTAACAGAGATCGCTGCGTACATTTCCATGGATACATTTTCCTAGTCAGCTTTTACGACACACGCGAAAATGATAAATTATACAAATCTGAACTACACAAACAAAATAGTACACCACTTTGGAAGTTTCATATACAACGTGTAACAGAAAGGGTATATGCATCGAGAAATGTGTGAATCTACCCATGAAACTGAACAACTTTCCCTAAGAAACATAGGTCGAAATACGAAAAAAAAAAATTGACTTCCCATACTGAATACGCTATCAGCTGATGCATTTAGTATGAAAGGTCACGATTTTTTTTTTTTTCGTTTTTTGACCTATGTTTCTTAGGGAAAGTTGTTTAGTTTCATGGGTAGATTCACACATTTCTCGATGCATATACCCTTTCTGTTACACCCTGTAGATAACTTACCGCTGTTTTAGCTGCCTCCGCGAACTGTCGTTTCGCCATGTACAGCCGGAACAAATGTCGAGGCTCTCTGGGAGTGCCATCCGTTTCTCCCAACAAGAATTCAATCAACCTAAAACCACATATATATTCGCTTTCGCAGGTGATAATAGCAGGAGCCGAATGTCGCGCCGGCAAGTACCGTGAGGCGCGCGATGTGGTGCGATCCATGTGCGTATCGTTACGCGCGCGAAGGATGCCTGTGCCTAGAGACATGAGGCATACCATTGCCACACTACATTCTTACATCTTGGTACGGGGTTTGATTTAATTCCAAGAACTTCTTTATGTTTTTTTTTTGTTTTTAACATATAATATTCCTTTCAGAACTTCTCTTTTCAGCCTTTATTTTTATCTGTTTTAGGTTAGAACACACGTTAAGCGTGGTCGTCATGATTTGGCGGCAAGATTGCTGCTGAGGACTGCAGCTGAGGTTTCATTCTTTCCTACGCAACAACGTAAGCAACATTTTATTCTCATTAATTTAAGAGCATTGCCGATTGAGTACATGAAATTAACCCCAGCTCTCCCTATATTCCGACTTCTCTTTGACTTCCTGTTACGACTTGACCTTGGTCGATGTAACTTATTCTCAATCTTCCCCTTCCTCTCCTTCCCTTCCAACTGGTCATGTCAAATATCTTTCCTTTTCTATTTTGTGCGATTTAACCTTTATTTATTTGTTTTAAGTTGTATTCTTTACATTTGAATTTTATATGAATCTGTTCTTGTGTAACAGTTCTGTGATATGTTCATTGTAGATCAAGTGTCGATCCTCACATCGACCGTGATCGAATGCAGTCGCGCGGGGCTGAAGCACCAGGCCTTCAACTGGGCCAGGCAGCTCATGCAGCCTGAATATCGGTCACAGGTAGATTTTTATAAATGTAGAGCTAAACACACACACACACATCACACACGCACGCTAACGCACACGCTACACACACTCACTTACGCACGCATCTGAACAAAAAAATTTTTGCTGTCCATTTCTGTTCTCCCGTGATAGAAAAGCTAGGTATGGATTCATATTAGTCTTGCAGCGCCGAATTCCTACAATTTTTAGGATTTATTCTCTACTCCACAGATCGACTCCAAGTACTCCAAAAAGATAGAATCTGTGGTCCGCCACGCACCCCGCGGCCCCCTTCCCCCGGAACCTTCCTCCCCGTGTCCTCAGTGTGGAACTGATCTCCCTATAGCTGATCTGCAGTGCACCAGATGCGAAGCTGATATACCATTTTGCTTAGCTACTGTAAGTATTTATAGACCGTCTGATCTTATTGCGATTAATAGATCTTCTATGTGAGACCTAGGAGTGATGAAAATTATAGAATTTTTCTGCTGCCTTACTTCCCGAGAATAAACAAAAAAATTGTCTGCAATCTCGTCTGAGGGGAAGTGAAGTGACAATGCAGGCGATGGTGGAGCATAATGGCAATGCTTATTCGTTCTTGCCTTGTAAAGGCTCGGTTATAACATTCCGGAAACAGTCCGAAGCGAAGAATAAGAATGTAAATACGGTAAAAAAATTAAGGATCTGAAAAACAGTGTTGCTCACTATGGGCAATAGTGGGCTGAAGCGCTGTCGTTAGGCCGAGCTTTGACTTCTGTATCACTTCAGTACACATTGCTACACATGCAACGGAATGTGTAATTTAGGTTAAGTTTTCCATGTTTATGTCTTCCATTGTTTTTAATTTTTGTTACATGCGTGATGATTTTTTGCAATAAACCGTTTATCTATCTAAAGATACTATTGAATCTTTTGCATAGATCTTTTAATTTAAATTAAGAATCTATCTATAGAATGTATTGTTTGGTCCCAGGGTCTACACATTGTCAAAGACGACCTCACTGCGTGTCCTGAATGTGATTTCCCAGCTATCATGACGGAGTTCATCGAGTAAGTATTCATTAATTTTTAATTTAGAGGTTTACTAAGTTATGAATGTTCAGACACGTAATTGATACGATACGAGTCGAGTATGTATAAACAAGGCAAGGTTAGTAAGGATTATCTGGACGATTAGGTTTCACCTTGGTTTTGTTGAACGTTTGATAATTCTCCTTGGCTTAATCGGATTAGGAATTTTACTTTAGCGCGTGGAACTAAAAATATTTATCGGAAAAATAATTATAGATACTATTCATGCCTTTATTTCTAATGGGGGGGGTAGGCGTAGAACGTCAACGGCCTAACCAAGGTTATTCTGGTAGTTAAGTCTGATATTTCAGATAGATCTGTACACTATGCTCGATAAAATTTAATTTTTAGTATTTTTTTAAAACAAAAAACATTTTTAATTTGTTTGGGCTACTGTACGAATTTTATACTTGACGTTTTTTTTTGCAGGATGCTGCAAGAGGAGGGCAAATGTCCGATGTGCAGCGAAAACGTCGACTACAGAAGACTGGTGAAGATCGACGATGTAGCTCTCTATCTAGACTATAACACCTCGGAATAAGGTTCACTTTATTTCATAGCCATATACGAGAAAAAAAAGGCATAGATTGGTAAGTTTATTTTAATATTTTGCCATAAGTTTGAAAGAATTCGTAATTTTTTACATGAGTTTGTGTGCTATTACTATGAAAACGATTTTTTGAGTTTAAGTCAAGTTTCGTAAGCACGACTTTTTGTCAAGATCTGAGGAGAGATCTTTAAAAATAAAGACTTTTGTCTTGGAAATGATTTGACCTGGAAACTGTTTTCAATGAAGTTCGTTAAGAAAGATGTTTGTTTACAAAAACTATAAAATTATGTGATAATATCCGTCCGTAATATAAGTAGTCTTTATGATCTAGGATTAGACCTTCAAGGCCATGGCCAGTCGCGTTAAGAAATAATAAAGATAAGAATTATAATTTAAGACGCTATAATTTACAGGTATTTGTATGATTTAATCTTGATGTGTAACATAAATGTGATTTTACTCCGTCCAGTAAATAACAATTTTATGTTATTTTTTTAGTTAAATTTTAGCTATGTTAACAAAGAGTTACTCGTGTCGTTTTCTGAACTAAACATAGTCAATCTCCGTTACTAAGTTTTACTCCGTTTTTTTTTTATTTCTACAAACATAAAGAGACTAAGGCCCGTATTTATAATCAGCTCTCAAGAGTGACAGCGAGTTTGAGTTCGTATCAGAAATGTCATTCCAGTACAAAACGGTCTGTCAAATTCCATACTTAATATTGCTCACAATCTTGAGATCGCTTTATAAATACGAGCCTGAAAGCTCTCGATATTGCATTTATAAGTAAAGACTTGAAACTCTCTATTAAGTTTTCTTCTCTTGTTTACTTCTTATTTCTAAGGTATTTTGTTATTTTAGGAATGTAGCTAAATAAAAAAAATTAATAGTGATGAAACATTTAATTTCATTTGAAAGTATACCAAGTTGTAGTTACACGTTCGATACTGAGATTCAAATGAAACGTAAAACACAATATTGGTATTATACAAAATTACATTGGAGTTACAATTAAAACTCACTACTTCTTTGCGTTGAAATTAGTCATTTCCATATACAAAAAGCACATAAGAACGAGTTACAACCGAGTGAGAATCTAAAGTAACTCCACAAGTACCATTTCGTAAGATTAGAAAAATAATAAGTGATTGATCAACTTTGACAATATTTTGCGTTGAAATTAGTCATTTCCATATACAAAAAGCACATAAGAACGAGTTACAACCGAGTGAGAATCTAAAGTAACTCCACAAGTACCATTTCGTAAGATTAGAAAAATAATAAGTGATTGATCAACTTTGACAATATTGATCAATGGCAATATTTATTTCAAAATCATCGAAATCTTGTTTTTTAATGTCTTTCTTTTCGCCTGTTCTATTACTATAATCAAATTTTGCCCTAGATATAATTACCACTACCTAGCTATGCCTTAAGTAGAAAATACATTTATACAACTTAAAATAATGACAAGACGATTATAATAACAAAATAATAATACATTTTAATAATAGAAAATTAATTGTGCTAATAATACAGTGAAGGCTCTATGTCAACTCGCTAACCTGTTGACTCGACTCGTGCTAGATACAGTTCTCTAGAACCTTAACATCTACGTCATAAGGGTCAATTTAGCAAAATCGATCTGCCTCAAAAACGCTATAAAATCTAATAAAGTCTATAGAACTTTTGAACAGTGATGTGTGATATTTCTTCGAATATTTAGATTTATTTAAATTCTTCAGGTATCTAAATGATCTTAAAGGTTAATCGATTTTTCTAATTCAAACACAGATTGAAAGCAATACATTATATTTGTACCCTTAACGTGCAGTCTTGTGCCTAGCAAGCGATAGTTCTTTAGTATGTTGGTGTAAATAATGACATTTACCTAAATAAATGCCGCCAAGCCGCCATCTTTATCTATTGTAGCACGTTGTAAGACTTTCTGCAGATATTTTGTACATTCATATTGCACACTCTGTGTTAACTAGTCGACCTATTCTAACATTTAAACTCGAGTGTTGAAATCCCATACAAACTTAGTTTCGTTTTCATTCATAAACGGGAATACGGCTTCCCCGGAGTGACGAAATTCCATATAATATAAACGTAGTTTTGCTTATGCTTTCATTCTTAAAACGTAGGACCGATCTTAACCATACTTTGTACACATAATCAAATGCAACATATCTGTGTTTCTAATTAGTTTTGACTTGAAAATGTTAACCAAGTACAAAATTAGAGAGAAAATTCAATTTTAGGTGACGTGAGGTCTTATTTTGTTTATGTTTAATATTTTTAAACCAAAACAAATTAGAAGTATAGATATGCTGCATTTGATTATTTGTACAAAGTTTAGTTGAGTTTGGTCTTAACGTTTAAAAAAAGAGTTTGTCACTCCGGGAGACTCTTAATAAACGCAGACGCATGTTGTACGTCAAGTCGAGAGGGAGCTACTGAGCCAACAACAACAAACTTATCCGAATACAAACTTAACTTCTTTGAAATAAGGTTCCTAATAGCTGCGCAGGTTTTAAACATTAGGGTTTTTCTACGGCAGTGTTCAGTCTAACCTATTGTTTGTAATTCGAAGGCTTATTGACAGTTTTCCAAGCTTAAAGCCTATTTTATGAAAGAAACAATTGTTTAGGCCCATACTACAAGTTTTGAAAGAACTATGAAAATGTAACGATAAGTTGTCGCTACCGTTATGAAACTGAGATTTCTAGTGAGAAGCATAAAAAGATTAAAATTATTAGTAAAATTTTCTTTAGAAAACCGCCAATAAATATGTTATTAATTTACAATTTCTACGATATGCCATCGTACTTTGGGGCACAAACTCTTACGCAGCGCTAAATACAACAAGATACAAAATCAATCGAATATAAAAACATTTATTGGTGTTACTTTACTTCTTCGCGTAAATCTATAGTACCTAATAAAAAGATGCACGGATTTTTTCGATTATAGTCCGTCCATGTTGACATAGTCCATATGACAAAAGAATAATTGCAATGGCTGCTTTTTGATGAAAAATGTCACACAGAAAATGTTACAGAGAACAGACTGTAGAATAAAAATAGCATTTGAATGGAACGGATGAAATACGAATGCCTCGAACAATAATATAAGCACTATTATGTATGAGAACACATTGAAAACGGTTTTAGCCGCTAATATATAGTAAAAAGCGATGTCAAAAGAATGCTCTAGAACCGACTTTGATGGACGAATGAACTCAATTTAAACGATATTAGACATTACATCAAACATATATGTAAATATAATCAATTTATACGTATAAATATTGTGTTATATTATTTTACTTAAACAATATATATATTTATATTGGCCGGATGTGTTTTGTTTAAACACGGTTCTAGACCACTCTTTCAATGATAAAATAGCTCTTGTAAATTATTTACAGGTATATATAAAAATATTTTTTCATCCCATCTATTCGAAAACGACGACTTTAATCGCATATAAGTGCGCCTAAAGTTGATGCTTCTAAGCGACATAGGTACTATTACTCTACTCTTTGCTAGAGACTGTCCCAGCAGGGTAAAAATGAGATTTTAATCCTCTTTATGAAAATAAGTGCGATTAAAAGAACTTTTAATCGCACTTTTTGAATTTGGAACCACTTTTTCTTTTTTCTTGATTTGGCATGACTGACGCGGAGTGAAAACAAAATAGTTAGATGTCGAATTCAAATAATGGTACACTGGCTGGTTAGACTGCGCGACGGCTGATAAAAAAAATAATTGAAAATGCACGAACTACGGCACGAGTGGGCAGCAGGGTTTTATAGGGAGCCCGTGTTTTCGACTCTTTTTACGAATTATTAAATATTCAAAATGAGGTCTTTTAGCAGTGAAATTACCTATAACATTCTTATTCTATTATATTTAAATTTACAAGTGTTAGTTAGGCGCCTTTTTTTCTCATAGAGGGGGATGAAAAGTAGAGTGTATCACTCGGGAGCAAAAATATTTTTGGCTCGGGCGACGTACTTTGAATCCCTCGCTACGTTCAGGATTCTACTTTAGAATCCCTCGCTACGCTCGGGATTCTACTCTAGAATCCCTCACTTCGCTCTGGATTCAAAAAAACGCCCTCGCCTTAAAAATATTATTTTACTCCCACGTAATAAAATCTACTATAAAATCATAGATACCATGGCACTTGGTTGCGTCGTAACAGGGTAGGATTATACAAAATAGAATTCGGGATTAAATAAGTATTTTAAAGAGAAAATAAAAATATAATTTGACACGTCGGGACTTCACTCATAATAACAATAAAACAAATTCCAATTAAAAATTTAAATCGATTATGAAAACGTATATTTAAATACTAGTTAATTAGGGAATGTATAAAAATTAGTTTCAACTATATCAATGTTAACTCCTCAACAATAAATACTATAAATCTTTGGTTTCATTTAGTCGTTTGATTACAAAAAGTTTTTCGCTTACTTTATAACTTTCTTTTGCAAAAGAACGCGTGTTAATTACAATGTGGTTATGTCTACGACGAGTTTCGGAAAATGTGAAGATATTTTACTTTATAATCTATGGTTCATAAGAGCGACACCGATCAAACGCAGCTCACAAAAATCTCGTGCGGTCCGAACGATCCGTGAAAAGAGGCGCGCGTGAGAATCTCATCAAATCTGCGTTTGGCACTATAGAAGACTCGATGTGAGCTCGATTCGAAGGTTCCTATTCGACTATCGAGTGGTAAGTACTACCTATCAGTTCTAAGACCGCCCTATACCTGTAAGTTCCGTGATGGCGGGAGGCGCTGGCGGCTACTGCAGGTGCGCGAGCTTGGGCACGGCGGCCACCACGCGCACGCGGTCGCTGAACTGCGGCGGGGGGGCGATGACCGGCGCGCCCCCCTCCCCGCCGCCCGCCGGCTCCTCGGGCGGCGGGGGGAGCTCCGCTAACAGGACCGCAGCCCTGGCTCGCCGGCCCGGTGCCTTCTCGGGATCTACCCCAAGCCTCTCCGCTGCAGACTTCCCTCGCGCCGCCCCTATAGACCCCCGCAGTAACGCCGCTGTAGCCCTCTTCCGCGTCAAGGAATTATGGCGCTGCATCGGCGGCGGCGGCGTCGCAAGGCTCTCCGAAGAACTGTGCACCGGTTCCGTACTAATTACATCGTTGGAGGACTTCACTGTTACCGAGCTGCAGAAGGACACTTTATCCCTCCTTGGGGGCGGCTTAGCCTGCGCCTCCTGATCTGAGGATACCCCTGATGAGGAATTGTCTCCGTCGTCGCGCTCCACTGTGCCGAGCTCGTCGCCGCAGGACTTCGACGACTTGAGTCGCGTTCGGATCTTCTGGATCTCATCCACCGAGAAGGAATGCTGCATCGAACTGGAGCCTGAGCTGCTGCCACTGCAAAGCGTGAAAATTTCATTGCCGACAAAAGTTTCTACATTTTTTTTTATGATAAATATATAGCCAAATATCAGTGTCGAACAATTTATGCAATAATTTTCATCAACATTGTCCAGTACATGTGATTTTCAGTTTTACTTTGACGACATTTTGACGCGCACATCAAGCAAAGACAAATGAATCAAAGTTTTGGAAGAAAAACAAAACATTTCCTGTATGATGAAAATGGCAAGATAAAGAAGAAGGAGAAACGGAGAAACACTTATTGTTATGAATTTGAAACGTGATAATTTTTGCGACCTGTGACTTATACTATTTCGTGAGACAACACAAAGGCAAAGCCGATACCCCCAGGCGACACAAATTAATACTGGTTTTCAAAACTATACCTTTAATATTTTGAAACTACAGATATGCATAATTCATATTCTCATCTGTTTCTAATATTGTCGTTGTATAAATTGGGGCCCTGAAATATTAATAATGATGTCAAAAAATAATCATGTAAGAATCCCTCTGTCTTGTAAAGGATTTATTTATAGTCAACATTCTCTGTTTACTTGTTGGAGATTATATTGTTGTTGTATAAATTAGGACCCTGAAAGATTAATAATGATGTAAGAAATGAGGTTCCCCCGGACTTGGAAAGGATTTCTAGTTAAACATTCTCTGTTAACTTGTTTATTGTTTTGTATCAATTGAAGCCCAGAAAGATTAATAATGAAGTCAGAAAAATAATTATGTAAGAATCCCTCTGCCTTATTAAGGATTTTTAGTCAACATTCACTGTTGAAGTGTAAAATGTTGCATGTTACATTAAATAATTCTTCTGCTTATTTTAGCAGTGGCGACAATTGAAGACAGAATAAAAGAGCTAATTCTTTTGAATCCAAAAAGCGACATCAGATTCGGAACTTATTTTTTTCCAGCAAAACTAGTCATCTTACCTAGCATTACTGTTAGCGCTGGTTTCAGCCGGCGGCGGGGGCTCCTTCGGCTTGATCGAGTTGTCATCATCAGACTCCGACATGCTGTAGTCCGGCTCTGGTATAGGCGGGGCTGGAGTTGAGTTCTGGAAAACAATATTGGCCAAATGAATCGGTGGCTTGGACTGTTTAATCAGTATTATCAGTTACGTTACGAAGTTGCAAGTGATTATTGTGAATCTAAATGTCTTAATGGAAAACTTTGTAATATGAGCTCATAAATCCTGTTCGCGGCACCAAATTGCACTTTCTATTTAAAAAGTTGTCAGTAGCAAGAATCGGCACATTCCGCGTAATTTTGGTGGTACGTGTACACATATTGTAGTACAATATATGATGGAGATGACCATGATGGTCTAAGGGTCGACCCATCATTGGCACTCAAGATTGGCACAAAAGTTTGGATTGGAATCATGTGTAATTCGCTCCCTACATCTAAACGGGAAGAGCTAATTCTTGCTATTGATAATGCGGTCCGGAATGCGAAGAATTGGACCTTAGTAACTCGCTTAATTAATCTGTGGTATTGGGCTAGCATTTTAAGCAGTCTTGGACTCAATAGAGAAATTTATAAAGTCGCAGCGCATTTTTACCTGTCGTCCGAACCCCTTGTGCGTGTTGAAGGGCTGCGCGTACTGGTTGCCCGACTCGTCGGCGGACTGCGCCCGCGCCGGCGCCGCGCGCCCCCCCGCGCCCGCGCCCGGCGGCCCCGCCCACGACCGCAGCGACATGGACTTGCGCACCTGCGCAACACACGGCATACGTTAGTGGTACTTACGTGGGGTGCGGATGGCGGGGCCTTGTTTCAAAACGTTTATAAAGTTGTCATGTTTGAGTGAAAAGCCTTATGCAGGTGGTATGAGACTTTATCAACACTCAACAAGTTGGAAGACTATAGGAGACCTATGTCTAGAGTCTTCTGATGTGAAAAATGTGATATTTGTCTTACCTGTGCGTTATCAGGTCGTGAGGGTCGATACGCGACCGGCCCCAGATCTCGTGGTGAGGCGTACAGCTTGGCCTGGTTGTCGGGCCGGAAGGTGGACGCGGGGGCTGCGGGCGGCGGCGGGGGAGGGTGCGCAGGGGGAGGCACGCGTCCTGGAGCTGGAATATTTGAAGAATTGATTACTGGCTGAAATAGTAGACTTTTCTTATTTTCGTATCAATGGTAACCCGTACGATCAACTTCCAATCGCTACCGACGTTATTAGTAGCTATCGTGGTTGATAAATAAGCAATAGAGATGTCGAACGACGTGCACATACTCTCTGGAATTTTTAATTTATAACCAGCTTATGCCGGATGAATTGTGGGCAAAAACTACTACACAGTGGAAGCCACCAACTGACAGAAGGCGACGCGGCAGACCGAGACGACGATGGCGAGACGAGCTGGACGCCTTCAGCAAGTCATGGCCGGAAGAGGCGCAGGACAGTGAGTTATGGAGGGAGAGGAGAGAGGCCTTTGCCCAGCAGTGGGACACTTAACGGCTATATTAGATTAGATTAGATTAGATTAACCAGCTTATAGTGACCTCGCTTGATAAGAACGCATTTTAATGGTATAAGGCCTGGCGATCTCCGCTACACTTTAGGTATGAAACGAAACTGCTGGATTGCACGAGTATGTTCGTAATGCAGTACATTTTGGCTGCGTTTTTGGGACATTTCTTATATAGAATTCTTACCATGCACATCTTCACTCGATCTCGTCCTCGGAGGATGCGATAACTGCTCAGCCGCCAGATCCGGCGTGGAGTGGAAGTCCCTCCTCAACGTCCCTTGAGACTTGCACGCCCAGAGTTTCCCCCGCGACCGCTTCATCTCCGCGACGGAGGCGTACACGCGGCCTCCCGTCTTCGCAGGCGAGTAGGGGGGCGAATTTGACCCCCCTTGGAACGCTGAACGGATCATCATTGCGTTGTTGCCGGCACTGGAAAAAAGATTTGATTTTTATGATACGAGCCTCTGAAACACTACTCCAACAACAATTTACGCGCACTAATAGAGCAATTAAACTTGTCCCCAAAAAGTTGAAATAGGTACCCGTCCAAACTTGACACCGTATTCAAGTAATGTGGCCGTTCGGGAAGTGGCCGTTCGGTGATATGGACTTTCAGGTGGCAGACGTTCTCAAAAAAATAGACCTTTCGCGCCGTATTTGCGAGTTCTGGTCTGGATTGGAACGCCCATTTCTTTCAATTTTTAACATGGATGGTTTTGGGAAAGAAACCGCTTTAGACGAGTAGATACTTACTTGGTACCAGCATCAGCTTGTCTCTGGAACAGCTCCTCCAGCTCAGCCGCCGTGATGCGGCCGGAGGCTGGTCGCTGCCGTATCGAGGCAGTTCGAGGAGCTACTGGTGTTCCACTTGATGGAGTTCCGTCTGGAATTTACAGAAATAGGTTTTAGTAATCTGTGAGTTCCGAAATGGATATTGTTTTATTTTTACCAAGAAGTCAAGAACTTACTATTGCTACCAGCATGTAGCTGAACGGACTCCGCTGACGAGGATTTGCCGGCAACACTGAGGGGTTCACAGCTTTCTTCCTTTTCACCGCCGTTTTCTGGAATTAGAAAATCCTTAGAAAGCTGCTTTAAACTTACAAGTTCAGCCCAACAGTTTTGGTGCTACCAGTGCTACTATGGCTGTAACTCTCCCAACGGAGTGTATTCTTCGTCAGTGTGGGGAATACCAGGGCCTGTCAAGATTCTGTTTGGGCGAACTCGCTCCATCATTGGGTATGTCTCGGTCGCCAATGGTTTAGACTAGACATAGATACAAGAGTAAACTCTCAGTATCGGTTTGTCCACCGTTGAGAATAACTTACCTAACCCAGCGACCATGGACTTAGCCCTCGCCCGGCCGACGCTGAGCGTGGTGCGCGGGTCTCTTCGTGGCGGTGCAGGAGCTGGACTCCGCCCTAAGAAAATACACCAAATATATCACAGAATTGACAAGAGAAAATCCAGTTGGTATTCTCTAAAAGACGATATCCACTAGTAGGTACTAAGTAGGTAGACTAATGAGAACTTCGATTTAATTTTGCTCAATTTGATGATTGTTTTAGAAATGTTCTGTTTTGGTTTGGCCACAGGACATTCGCTTCAGCGAAAAAATGCACGCTGCGAGGAAAAAATACTTACATTTCCTACTGTAAGTAAGAAGAAGTATGAGAAATCACCGCAGTGAATTGTTCCGTGACCAGGACGTTGAATGATATTTACAGAATAATGGGTTCCAATATTTTCAGATATTTACAATCGATGGAAAAAGTTTAGGCATATACAGTAGCTGGTTAAGGCCAAAGCATTAACAAATTAATGGAAAAAAGAAATAATGGTATGATGGCTAGGACATGTAGTCACACTAGTCCAGAACTAGTAACAGCATCGACGTGTCTACATATGCACTTGCACATCTCTTACCGCGAGTGCTTTAGGGATAAATAAATGAAAGGTAGCACAGCGTTTGTCAACCCGAGTGGCATTTTGGATTTTTCGGACTGTCCAGCAGTTTTCTTCCTGCAGGCTATTAAGTAATGGCTAAGCTAATGTAACTACAGGTCCTGTTTGTTAGGGGCACTGACCTCCAGCGCCCTTTCTAGGCAGCGTGGCGGCATAAGGTCTGTTCGACAGCTGGTTCTGTGACTTGCTGGTCGGTACTGTACACGTGTTCTCCTCGTTGTTACCTGTACAAGTTGGGTATAAGCGGTTGATCAGTTGATCGGTGTTAGTGAGCTAGGGTTTGGGAGATGGTTTGGTTAGGACGTCTATTTCATAAAGATTGCTTTGACATTTTCGCGTTAGTTTTCTACTAGAATAATATAAATATTATAAAGCTAAAAACAGTGGTTTCAAGATGAAAATAATACAACGTGGAGAAAATTATGATGACTGGAATGATACACAAGTTTTTTTTATCATGAAATAGACGTAAGATTAATTACCGAAAATCCTCAAATTAAATTAATGTTGATGATTTTATATACAGAATGCTTTATTTATTTCAGTATAAATTTTAGGAATTAGTAAACTTACGTAATATTATTAACACTGTAAGTATAAAATATTTACAATATTAATTTATAACAATATCTTAAAAAATATACGATCATCGTTCCACCTCTTCTCGAGGCTGTCGAAAAAGTCCACTAAGGGATAAGTCCTCAGAATGGGCAGCAGCATTCCTTATGAATATGAAATCTCGTACTGCACTCGCAGGCTGGCTGAGTATCGCCACCACCCCCAATTTGGAAACACTAGCCCATGTTTTGTGGTTTTCTATGGCTGTTATAGAAGCTAAAACTTACCATTAGTTCCGTTCAACGAGACGACAGTGAGTGAGACGAGCGCGCCAGAATTCCTTATCATGTCCACCACGCGCTCGTGTGATGCTGCCGATACATCCTCGCCGTTTATCTGGAAATCATCATCATCGAGGGTTATTAATTTGTTCTAGGTCAAAGCGGTCACCAGGTCAAAGTATAATTTAATTTTGTCAAGAATTCCGGATGTAACAGGGGTGGTATTCCTTTGTTCCAAAATCCAGCGAACTGTTGGGGCTGATGTAGTTTAGGACCTCACAAAATGTTTGTGTTTAATCTCTAGCATATTCTGGCATAGATATGTTGTCTCTAGAAAGGATGTTAGTAATTTGAGTCTGAATACTTGTTTGTTTATTAAAGACTTGTTTAGAGATTCCAGGCGACTAAGTATTTGGACGTTGCAAATTTTAGCTAACAACACTGCTTCTTATTTTGTGTATCCCGGATGATGAACCGGAAGATGAACTTAAACCGCGCCTTCTGCCTACCCCGTAAAGGATATTGGCGCGATTTGTATGAAATTACCACAACCGTTTCTCTGTTCTTATTTATGTTTAACTCGTTGGAGATATAGGGGTGATACATTCCTATGAAAAATCTTACCGCCACCAAAAAGTCCCCTTTCTTCAAACCAGCTCCATCAGCCACGCCGCGAGCGTCCACATAATCCAGATACTGCAGTCCAGGACATCGTTCCGAAGGCCTGAGCTCCATGAGCGGTGAGGACGCCTTCGCCCCGCGGAGGATGAAGTGAGTACCGCGTCTTCTGTTTTCCCAGTAAGGAGTATAGGCCTGATTTATATGAAAGAAGTACTTACCGCCACCAAGAAGTCCCCTTTCTTCAGACCAGCCCTGTCAGCCACGCCGCCAGCGTCCACATCATCCAGATACTGCAGTCCAGGACACCGCTCCGAAGGCCTAAGTTCCATGAGCGGTGACGACGCCTTCGCGCCGCGGAGGATGAAACCGAAGCCGCGCCGCGCTCGGTGCAGCACCACCGTGCGCGTTTCCATGTTGCCATATCTGGTGGAGGAAAAGTGTGGTGGTGAATTACTAGATTTGGATACTTTTGTGTCAAATAAGAAGTAGCGGAATAAAAGTAGTAGTATTATATTATTTACTCCATGGTAGTAGATATAGGGAGTAACTTTTTACTGGGTGTAAAATAATTTGCTGGTACAAACTTCAGGGTATGAAACTGAACAACTTTCCCCACGGCATATAGGTCGAAGTATAAACAATTTTTAAGGTGATTTAGCAAATTACTGAACCTGGTATACCCAGGAGTACCAACCTTCAGGCAAGGAGAGAAGACCTGACCTGAAGGAATGAATGAAATCAATCAAGCAATAAGTCCTCCAGGATCACTAGTACCACCGAGTCACTAGTACCACCGAGTTGTGTACCATCGGTGGTACTAGTGAGGCATATAAATGCCCATTCATATTTTGAATACAAAAACGTGTGTATGACAGATTTTTCAAAGTTCAACTATTTCCAAACTTTTATTTACAGTTGTTGGCATCACTATGCGGTATAATAACAATATTATTACGGTATTACCTGAGTTGCTTTTTCTTAATCACTCCACACACAGATTTACTATATATCTTAGTATCGAACTCAGCGAAACTCGTCCAAATTCTCAAGCTCTCCCATAGTTCGTCGGACCCGAGCAGAACACCGACCGGTCTCCGCATGGTCAAGAAACACTCTGACTATTGAGTCACAGTCTTCCTATGCAATAACATTTGTGTTTTTTGGTTTGTTTACAAACTGCATTTTGTATTGCCTTTGTGTGAAGGTTTCGGTGTTGCAGATGTTTATTTATATTGGGTTAACTGTGCCTAGAGACATTGTTTGTCAATCATTATCATCTAAACATTCGGCTGCAGTGCAGCTGGTCTCATTTCCTCTACTCTTTCACATTCTACTTGAGAGTTAAATTCTTAAAATAATTTTATTGAAAGCTTAAATATCGCGTGATCCCAGAAGGCACTCTTCATCTTTTAGCTTCTTCAATATCATTGTGCACGAAATAAGGACGTATACCTACTTCGAAATAAGGACTATGCAGTATACTTACGCTTTCTTTATTCTAGGTGCAGTGGCGCTGTAAGTCTTGCTCAGCGTCATCTCTCTCCGTCCAGCTACACGCGAGTGATGCACAGGTCCTGAAGCTAACACCTGGAAATGCAATCGTAGGTTTTCATATATTGCGTTGCTTTTCGCTAGCTAATGCCATCGCTGCCGTTTTGGTCGCTCGTGCGTTTTTAGAGTTTGAATGCTCATACGCTTCTAGTCCGCAGTTGATATCAGAAGTGGGATTTTGTCCATCACTAATCTGCAACTCTACATAATGCTACTATTTAGCATTAAGCAGGTATAATACTTTCGATGTTTAAGTTTGCGGAAATTCCATCTATATTATCTAGATCTAGACAAACTATTGCAGAAGATGTGTTCGATCTTTTTATTTTATTAGTTTATTGTGAGTAACTAAGTATGGTATGTATTTCTTACCTGGTGTAAATGCTGATTGTTTTGCCTCAATCTGACTTCCTGCACGCAATGCGCAGGGAAGAAGCCGGTTGCTCCAGATCCTCGTACCGTTCCTTCTAGAAGACCATCATCCGTCGCTCCCGTCACTGGAAATCACACCATTTTGTCACCATTGCTATGTAAAGATTTAGTTTTTACTGGAAAGCCATTTATTTTATCTGTTGAATTTTTCTTCATTTCTCAAAACACTGTAACATTATGTGCTGCAAAGACTTAAGTAGTCTTTATGTTACTACATTTTCGTATATTTCTTAATTCGAAGTACTAAGTAAGACAGTTAATAATGAAACACCTGTTAAAATAATGGTTTGTCAATAATGTGTTGTTACATGTTTCATGTTTGGTTCCGCCATTGTATTGTTGGCTTGAATTGTTAGTTTAAAGAGACGTAGATAAGTAATTAGTAGTATTACCTAGATGATATTTATGATTAGCTATACTTTTCAGATCTTACCTGGCGTTTTAACGTGGTACCTAACACTGGATCCATTTAAGTTGCTTATTTGTTTTAGATACCTAGGCTAAGTTACTCATCTTGAAAGATTATTAGCCTAATTCAAAACTATACTAAGAATTAGAATATTACTTAGATGACTTTACTACGAGCTGAAACATATAACCAACCAAACTACTCGTTGC
>JARACY010005348.1:0-22225 GCA_029255725.1 Scrobipalpa atriplicella | reverse complement strand
AAACTTAAACTCGCTGTCAATCTTGAGTGCTGATTATCAATACGGGCCTAAATAAGGAAGCAGTGATACAGATTCCGTGAAAGTAGGTCTAAAATTACTGTCCATAAATTCTAGTGCGCCTTCGTTGACTCTCCTTACTTTTTCGACCTGTTTTCTCGAAACACGTATCATCTTGGATTGCAAATAATATATTATGAACATAATGGTTCAAATTAGCTACAACATCATGCATGTTTTATTATAAATATGGTTGAAGTGCCGGAGATGTACAGGCACAATTTATCATATATCTTGCAACCTTTGTCAATCAAATATGACAGCTTACTGGCTCAGCCCACTGCTCTTATAACATGCTTGGTAAGGGTAATAAATAATAATTATAGGTAAGTATTAATAAATAAATAGGACCATATCAAGTTAGAAAATCCTATATTCCAGAAAACTCTGCTTCTACATCGAGTACGGCAACATCGAAAAACTATGAGAAAGAGACAAGATAAAGATAAATAAATTGATAAAAATTATGTTCTAGGTTCTAGCTTCGCTATAGCAAAGATTAAGAAGAAGTTCTTTCTTTTTAAGCTGCGATCATCTCTGAAGTTGAAGTTTCATTTTAATGAAATTCTACGTCATGTTCCAACGGACTTTCCGAGGATATTATCTTGCGCTCTTTTAAAATTTCATTCATTAAATAGATGGACAGGGTTTTGTTACTTTAAAATTTATTTTAGGAGAATATAGGATTTTCTAACTTGATATGGTCCTATTTATTTATTAATACTTACCTATAATTATTATTTATTACCCTTACCAAGCATGTTATAAGAGCAGTGGGCTGAGCCAGTAAGCTGTCATATTTGATTGACAAAGGTTGCAAGATATATGATAAATTGTGCCTGTACATCTCCGGCACTTCAACCATATTTATAATAAAACATGCATGATGTTGTAGCTAATTTGAACCATTATGTTCATAATATATTATTTGCAATCCAAGATGATACGTGTTTCGAGAAAACAGGTCGAAAAAGTAAGGAGAGTCAACGAAGGCGCACTAGAATTTATGGACAGTAATTTTAGACCTACTTTCACGGAATCTGTATCACTGCTTCCTTATTTAGGCCCGTATTGATAATCAGCACTCAAGATTGACAGCGAGTTTAAGTTTGTATCAGGAATATCATTTCAGTATAAAACGACCTGTCAAATCCATATTTAATATTGCTCTCAATTTTGAGATCGATTTATAAATACGAGCCTTAATGTTTCTGCCGCCTTATTCAAGGCGTTCTAAATAACAAAAATATTATGTTTAAAGATGGGTGATGGATAAAACTTACTCTTATCAATGGCGTTTATCATGCAAGGCTCCACTTCTGAAACTCTTTCAATATAAAGTTGGTTCTTTAATCTTCGCACGAACATTATTTGCATGCATAACTCAGCTTTCTTTACTGAAACGAGCGGGCCCCGAGATACCGTTTACAGGTAAAGATCTAAGGGGGCGATGAGCGTTATTATTCATATTCGCTGGCTGTAGTCCGCTCACGACTGGAACTTTTTCAATAAAACGAGCGAACACCCGGGGATGCCCCGCTCTGGCAGTGCGGTCACGGAGCGCGGGCGATTTTATAACTTTATCACAGTAACGCGCCGATACTTGACTGGGTATCAGTTTCCAATGTTACTCTTTCCCAAAAATTTAGAGTCTTGGGTATTTAAAAAAAAAATCAAGGGTACAGTTGGAAAGTGTGAATTTAAAACAACTTATAGTGTAGGCACAGTGTAATATATGAGTCTGACGAACGTCAGACTATTGAATTATACTGTGGTGTAGGTGTAGGCACGAGTATCACACACTTTATCTCTACGGGCTAGATGACCAGAATTTTTTTCTAATCCTGGTCATGACATCTTTGAACATTGTAGTCAGAAGTGTTTTGTAGAAATATGAATAAAGCATGTTTTCTATCTATCTATCAATCTTAAAAACTTAGGCCCGTATTTATAATCAGCTCTCAAGAGTGACAGCGAGTTTGAGTTCGTATCAGAAATGTCATTTTAGTACAAAACGACCTGTCAAATCCATACTTAATATTGCTCTCAATCTTGAGATCGCTTTATAAAAACGAGCCTTAGAACTCCTGTAAAATTTAGGAACAAGCATTTTTACAATTTTTTTTGCTTTGGCATTAAAAACATTCAGACGAATTCTGAACCAATGACTGGAATATGATTAAAATAAATCTACCTACTCGACTACGATATCAATAAATTAATATAGCACTAGTTCGAATTCGTAGAATTAAACCTCCAAATTCAAGTTTAGGATCAAAGAGCAACGCGGAAGTTTTTATAAGCACACCTTTTTACAGGAAAATTACTTTTTCAGCGTTACATTTTCTCAAATACCCCGCACCGAGGTTATAAATTTAATACTTCACCTCGCTTTCTTTTATATTTTCTTGATCGCACGCAAAATTATAATCATACTGGTAGAACCTTTTTTTCCAAATATTTATCAGGTTTTAGTCAGCTAATACTTAGACTTTATTTATTAATACTTACCTATAATTATTATTTATTACCCTTACCAAGCATGTTATAAGAGCAGTGGGCTGAGCCAGTAAGCTGTCATATTTGATTGACAAAGGTTGCAAGATATATGATAAATTGTGCCTGTACATCTCCGGCACTTCAACCATATTTATAATAAAACATGCATGATGTTGTAGCTAATTTGAACCATTATGTTCATAATATATTATTTGCAATCCAAGATGATACGTGTTTCGAGAAAACAGGTCGAAAAAGTAAGGAGAGTCAACGAAGGCGCACTAGAATTATGGACAGTAATTTTAGACCTACTTTCACGGAATCTGTATCACTGCTTCCTTATTTAGGCCCGTATTGATAATCAGCACTCAAGATTGACAGCGAGTTTAAGTTTGTATCAGGAATATCATTTCAGTATAAAACGACCTGTCAAATCCATATTTAATATTGCTCTCAATTTTGAGATCGATTTATAAATACGAGCCTTAATGTTTCTGCCGCCTTATTCAAGGCGTTCTAAATAACAAAAATATTATGTTTAAAGATGGGTGATGGATAAAACTTACTCTTATCAATGGCGTTTATCATGCAAGGCTCCACTTCTGAAACTCTTTCAATATAAAGTTGGTTCTTTAATCTTCGCACGAACATTATTTGCATGCATAACTCAGCTTTCTTTACTGAAACGAGCGGGCCCCGAGATACCGTTTACAGGTAAAGATCTAAGGGGGCGATGAGCGTTATTATTCATATTCGCTGGCTGTAGTCCGCTCACGACTGGAACTTTTTCAATAAAACGAGCGAACACCCGGGGATGCCCCGCTCTGGCAGTGCGGTCACGGAGCGCGGGCGATTTTATAACTTTATCACAGTAACGCGCCGATACTTGACTGGGTATCAGTTTCCAATGTTACTCTTTCCCAAAAATTTAGAGTCTTGGGTATTTAAAAAAAAAATCAAGGGTACAGTTGGAAAGTGTGAATTTAAAACAACTTATAGTGTAGGCACAGTGTAATATATGAGTCTGACGAACGTCAGACTATTGAATTATACTGTGGTGTAGGTGTAGGCACGAGTATCACACACTTTATCTCTACGGGCTAGATGACCAGAATTTTTTTCTAATCCTGGTCATGACATCTTTGAACATTGTAGTCAGAAGTGTTTTGTAGAAATATGAATAAAGCATGT
The DNA here is from genome assembly GCA_029255725.1 of Scrobipalpa atriplicella. Lineage (NCBI taxonomy): Eukaryota > Metazoa > Arthropoda > Insecta > Lepidoptera > Gelechiidae > Scrobipalpa > Scrobipalpa atriplicella. The sequence continues at coordinate 18,478 of JARACY010005348.1, read as the reverse complement.
TTTCTATCTATCTATCAATCTTAAAAACTTAGGCCCGTATTTATAATCAGCTCTCAAGAGTGACAGCGAGTTTGAGTTCGTATCAGAAATGTCATTTTAGTACAAAACGACCTGTCAAATCCATACTTAATATTGCTCTCAATCTTGAGATCGCTTTATAAAAACGAGCCTTAGAACTCCTGTAAAATTTAGGAACAAGCATTTTTACAATTTTTTTTGCTTTGGCATTAAAAACATTCAGACGAATTCTGAACCAATGACTGGAATATGATTAAAATAAATCTACCTACTCGACTACGATATCAATAAATTAATATAGCACTAGTTCGAATTCGTAGAATTAAACCTCCAAATTCAAGTTTAGGATCAAAGAGCAACGCGGAAGTTTTTATAAGCACACCTTTTTACAGGAAAATTACTTTTTCAGCGTTACATTTTCTCAAATACCCCGCACCGAGGTTATAAATTTAATACTTCACCTCGCTTTCTTTTATATTTTCTTGATCGCACGCAAAATTATAATCATACTGGTAGAACCTTTTTTCCAAATATTTATCACGGTTATGAAAAATTTATCTGGTGATTTGTTTGTTTAATCTTTTGAATGGGATATACTACAATAATTGCCAAGATTCAAAGAGAAATAAATTTCAAGCATCAAAAAATTACTAAATCCGTCTAAAAAAAATCATTTCAGTCGCAATAGGTTAGGTTAGGTTGGAAGTTAATATTTTTGAGGCTGATTGAGTATTTTTTGACAACCCAATTTTAAAATAAACACAGAGCAGTAAGAACACAAAGTCTAAGTATTAGCTGACTAAAACCTGATAATGAAGACCCTCGTTTAGCTGAGCTTAGTTAAGCACAAAGACCCGCAGAGTTTTTACCGTCGGTATTCCAGTCTCAGGCAGACTATTTCAGTAAATAAACAAAAGCCCTGGCGCTTTGTCTGGCTTAGTCTCAAGCCAGCCGAGCTAGACGGATTAACCCGACTCACCATTCGCCTCCAAAAACTATAAATTCAGACTAAACTAATTTCGTATTCTCACCAAACTTCCTTGAAACTTTAAGTGCTACTAACTTGACAAACAGAAGAGCCATAAAACTTCCAAGTGAGTTCACATTAACTAACAATCCACGCTTCTTCGAAAGGCAATTGCGCAATGTTGGATACAAAATGCTCATTAAGGCAGAATTACTTGTATCATCCATCACAATCTCTTCCTAGAAGCAGCCAAAGCATTCCGCCTGTCAACGCTTGACAAGAGAATCATCTCTAAAGATGCGCCCCTCCCACCCGATCTCGTCCCGACGCCGGGATTAGCCGTAAATATTTATAAGTGTAATAACGCCTTAATACCTATTCATAAGTGAAAATTATTATGCAAATAGTGGCAACGGGGCGGGCAGTAAATCCAAGCGAGTCTGCGAGCGCCTTAATTGCGGGCCAGCGGTTGATGTACTGCGCTCTGATGTAAGCATTTGACGCTGATTTGTGTTGAATAGGACAACTATTTCCATAACTAGGTGGGTTGTCTGTTAAAAACATAAATTGCGAGGTTTCGCACGCAGATCGAGAGTCCTCAATTTCTGGGCAGCTCTGAGTTTCAACACCATTCAATTCTAACCCTGGATAAACACTTTAGTTACCAAATTTGACTTATCTACTAGCTATAACAAAGAATTAGTATAGTGTAAGATGCAATGTTTATTGTATCAGATGCAAAATCCTCTCTACTTTTCACGCATTTGCGAAATCTCCACGTCATAAAGTCACTTTATACATAAAAATAAATTGCGATAATTCGCACGCAAATTGAGAATCCTGAGCGTGATAATTCCCGTTACATCGGACGTGTAGATTAAATATTAATTTTAATAAACGGAACAAAAAGGTAAAAGCTGGCGAAACATTCTGACAGGCAGACACACCGTTTTAATGATTTGTTTCACTCGGTTACCTTTATTAACTTTTATGCCTTTACACATTCCCACCTAATGGAAAACGAACATTGAATGTTGGGGCGAGATGATTGCTGTTTCCAATTGCAAATTCATCCGTGAGATTGTGAGGTATTTTAAATGTTTATACAGGAAAGTTGTCTTGCTGCCGAATGTGATAAACACAAAACTGATATTTTGTTTCATTTGATTTTTTAGGTCCACTACCTGATTCTTAGACGATACGGCAATTTTGAAAGCTTCGTTTATACAGATATTTCCTTAGTTTTATGAGGAAATTCACTTAATACACGCATTCTTTGGTATCTCTGCATATATCCTAAGACCTATGTTTTACACCAGAACCTCAAGTGAAACAAGCTAGTAATTACAGGAATCAGAAACGTTGGTAATAGCCCTAGCTAGATAGATAATGTTAAGTTAGGTTTGCGGCGCCAACCTCCCACACACCAACGGCTAGTTGGATTGTACCTGCGAGGATTTTTGTGTCAATTTTATGTACTTAATTATTGTGTGTGTATTTGTTTTATCGTATGCATGCTTGTAAAACCAAAGAAATGTCACTTATGTGACCGATTTTTCGCTTAAATTCAAAACAATGCAGGAATGAAGTTGTTTGTGCTTGCACACTTGTATTTGTAGTAACAGTGTAGAATCACTTCTATGGCTTGATGGCTATAACTTTCTTCCTTCTTTGTTCAGATTCATAGAACTTCCCGTCAGAGAAGGATGAAAGGCATCAGTAACGTCGGTAATATTCCTACTCTACAGGTAATGTTGAGTTATATCCGTGGCGCTAACACCCACTTAATTTGCTTAGCAAAACCTGCGTAGAGATTAATGAGTTAGTCACTACGGTTTGTAGTCAATAAGTTTGATCATTATTATACATCTAGCGGTACTGGAAGCAGTTGGTAGCAATTTTGTAAGCTGTGAAGAGTCTAGAGATAAAATTAACATTATTATCTTTAGAAGAGATTGTACAGTTCCTAGAATGTTTGAAAGCTCATGCACCTACAGGTTGTACTTGCAAAAGTGAGAATCCCTTAGGAAATCGACTGGCAGTAACGTCAATAGTCATAGGTAGTAAACGTTAAGTGATTGCTAAGGGAAAAACTTTCGGGTGGTTAAAAAGTTTCACTAAGCACTAGATGATATTTTTTTACGCGCTGTCGAAATCACTCAAACAAACAGTAAAAACATGTTTGAAGTAGTGAAAGAAGATTTGACCATTAAACTAAACCACAACAACTTCATACAAAAAACATGTTTTAGACGTTACGGTTGTATTTTAGGTCTGTTTCGTAGATATTATTAGGCCCACTAACTCACGACAACTGCTTCACAAAATAACGATTGATTTGCAAATATTTGCTTTCAATTCAACTAACAACCTAACAAATAGTGACTTATACCTGCTGAGCTTTGGCGCCAATGCCCAGACGAACTTAAAGCGTGTAGTAAATAACTTTGGCGAGTATAATACAGTTGGTAATTACACTTTGGCAAGGTCGGTAATAGCTTACAGACCGCAGATTAAAAAATACTAGTTAAATGTCTGTGAATTCACTTAGATAAATTTCGTTTTTATTTTGAAGACATTTGAAGTATAAGCATCTTGAGACATAATGAAAACTGAACGGCTTACTTGTTTTTATTGAACGAAACGTTAGCCCCCAACGTTTCGACCCTATACAAGGATCTACTTCAGGAGAGAAGAAAGTCACATTACTCCGCCCGTCAAGTGCGACCTTCAACTGCGGTTTGCTGCTCGCTAAGCCCGCCGCGCTGACAACCAACACGGCAGGTGGCGCTGTAGGTATATACTACACTGGGGCTGGTTCTTGTGTTGGAATATTATCGTTAGTCAAAAGGTTAAAACTCACGACTCTACCTATCTACCTTCGTTTGACTGCGAAAAAACATTAAACCTTTTTAATAAATTTAAAGGTCTTGAAGAAGATCTTTGTAGCTTTGAATTTGTGTGATGTAATGCAGATGCAAACCCACTGGATGAGAAGAAGAAGAATGTACAAAAACACAAAGTGAGTAAGTAATCATTTTGATGTAGAATATCATAGGGACATAAAGAGTAAAAAAAGCAGTACAAAACCGAAACTCGAGTTACAATGTTCCTCCAATCAAATCTTTTACGAACAAACAAACCGCCACTAAAGTTTTACTAATGGCAAAGATAGAAAGATTTACTAAGCTATAGAGGGCCGGCGCCAGCGCCCACGCACAGATAATTCTGCAGGTACCTGTAGTGTAGGTACTAGGACTTGTATTATAGTCTACCTGTGCCGCCTTTATGACGTGGATGAGAAATATGATTGCTGATAGGGCTTGTAAATTCCTTGAAAACTTTGTTTACACCACACGGGCTTCCGAAAGATCTGTGTCCGGAACATTATTACAATCTAGACCTTTGTATGATCAAAGTGAAGGGACATTATCTTGACGACCATGGTCTATAGTCAGATGATGGACTTAAAGAATAGAATAGAATAGAATGGATAGATCTATACGATAGAAATGTTATTCTTCTTCTTTTGTCGTCGGTTTCGAGTCGATCGACCCGATAGAAATATTATTTAAAATGCTCCTCAAGAATTTATCCGAATGACGTGGTCAAAAAGGCTTTGGTGCTTTGCAAACTCTGATAAGGATAAATTGTGGTGTGATTGATGTGTGTAACGAAACAAGGTCTGCAGTTTCCTTTTGGATAATTGAAATTATAATAAAATATCTGTCTCGGAAAATTGCGTCTTATCATTATTTTTTATGAAAGTCGGTTAGGCACAATCGTATTCAATATCTCCAGAATTATTGCGACTTCCGTAATCTCAAATGGGAAAACCGAGATATCCCATTGTTCTTTTATTTTACCGCACATTCAGGAAGAAAAGGGTGTCCCTTTAGGCCAATTCCCTACAACGCAGGCAATAATTTCCATGAAACGCCGACGTGATAGAGGCAGCCCTAGGGACGCATGGGAACTCGCCTTTGCTAATACAAGAGCGTGGGATGTCACTTAATAGGCTTTTAATTTTCAACACGGGCCTATCAATAGAAGTAATATCGCGTAATACACTGTAATATGATCCTTGGAAAGTGGTGATAAAGTTGGAGTTTGTGCGATCTTGAGCTTTCTCGCGGCTCAGTACGGTGCCATCCTGTTTAACACTTATTGTGTATGAGTAATCGCTTCTGCGATAATGATTATTATGGCCATGTTAGTAAGGGCCTCGTACACAAATGATTGTTTCTATTTATCGGCAAGTAAACAGCCTCTATCTCATTTATCTTTGACCACGACAGCCACTAACGCTTCTTCTCAAAAGAGACTGAATGGATTTGAGAGATTTTCACAAAGATTTTTGATCTCAAGAGTTTTCCTCGGGAATTTTCTCTGTAAAAGGTAGTCAATTTTACTCCTAGTCAAACTATATTTCCAATAGTTTTGGACAACAATCTAACGTAGGCAAGTAAGTGTGGTGTGAGTAAGTGTATTCAAGTCCTAAAGTTCCCATGTAGTTCCAATGATCAGTTGAATGGATTCGCCCACCTATTGATTTTACCAAGCAATAGTTGTATGACACCATGCAAATTTAATAGTTTAATAGTTTTGTTTATAGAGATGAGAGAATTTTACTTTAGTAGGTGCGAGCTCTAAGCTCTATTTACATTATTAGGTACGTGAGGTGAATATTATTGATGCTCTTTCATTGGACTTGTAATTTATGAACATATATACCAAAAAACCTATGGAAAGTTCTCCATCTCCTGCACCGGCAAAATTATTTTCTTAAAGACATATCACTCCACTAGAATGCAATTTGTTATTGCATTCCTGTCTTCATCCAACAATATCCAATTATTTTCTTTAGCCTCACTTTATAGTTCAACGATTGGGTACTTCGTCTAAATATACATCCGTAGTTCGTTTTCTATCTAAATAGCTCACATTTAATATCGGTCGGTCTGCTAAATCACGTTGACGTTGGCGATTAATCTTGTGAGGAGAATGCTTGTCGTTAGATAGGCAATAAAGCTGTAAGGAAATAAATCAAACCGCTGTAAATACTACTTGTCGGTCTCAAGATGAGCCCTGACATTTATACTCCTCCCACTTCTCATGTTCTTGGTGAGGAATGATTCTAGTGTTCTGTAAAAAAAAAAAAAAAACATAGAAAAAGTTAAACTTTAGATTGGAATAACTACCAAATATTGGGAAGAAATCAAACACATTAATAACTTTAGATGTTGTATTAAAAAAAAAACTCCTCTTCTCCATTGCTAAATATTGGCAAGGATTTTTTATATACGAGTAAGGTATATAATGTGATCCATTGATACCTACGAAGATAATTTCTGATTTGGAGCCGCAAGCTCCCGTAGCAAAATTAAAAGAAGCTTAAGGAACTAATCAATTTTTAAGCTTTAACCATATTTTGATAGTTAATAGAAGCTAAATAATAGAAACTGAGGATAATCCAAGAGATCAAGTTCCAATTGTCAAGCATTGTGGCCATATGAGCGATCTTGGTTCCATCCGATCAGATAGAAATTTACGGATCTCCTTATGGAACTCGTATGGGGCTAAACGAAGAATAAATAAATATAAAATCAGTAGTAAATTATGTTTATTGAAACCGTTAATGTCGCTACTTTTGCTAAAGAATAGCCCTTTAACGGTTTTTTTCTTTTCTATAATGATTGAGATAAGCCACCGTGATAATATTGAACTTTGCCATTATTGTTGAATATGGTTTAACGAAGGCTATTGTGGCTTAATTGGGTTTGAAATCAATATGATTGTATCGCTTCGTCAAAAGTAGCATAGAAAGTTTGACAATGAATATGCTAAAAAGCTAAAAGATGATTAAGATGAAAGTAAAAGGCTATAGTAGGCGTTATTATTGTCAGCAGATACACATGGTGAATTAATTGTCGTATTTATTCCAGATGAAAGTGATTCTACTCCTTAACCGATAGTACCAATCTTTGTACCTAAAGAGAAAATATTTTAAAAACAGCATCATAGGTATAATTTCAAAAGTGAAAATGTCCAATACCCCGGACTGCGCTGTCACCGAGGCATAATATGAATCGCAGAAGCACAGGACTATGATCCAACTTCTTTGATGATTTTGGTATTTAAACTAGATGTGTTCCAAGAAATATTATTTATGTAATAGGAAATTGAATGCATATTTTCAGAAGTGGGAATGTGCAAAAGTGCAATATTCCGGACTAAGGCTATAACTGTCATCGATGAATGAATCAGTGGCACATAAATCGCAGCTAGGACAGGATCGTGCCGCGCCGGGCAATCGCCGCCTGATTTTATTTTATTACTAGCACTGTGAGAATCGCGACTGTCGATTTGTTTAGTGAAATTACTTTATGATAGACGATTGTTTGTTAAGGATTTACTTAATGTTTTGCTAAGCGCTAAGTGGTTTGCACTTGTTACCATGTCTTAAAATAATAAACTTTTATTTCAGGCATTTTGACAGGGCTATTTGTACAACTTTATTCGTATAGAATATCTTTGAATATCTTTCTTTACTTCCATGCTGGACTGGGAGTGATAGAAAAACATAGAATGTGCCAGCTGCATTTCTTCCCGTGCATGCTGTAAAAATCAGCTAAGGGAATCGAGGGTTTCAGTGTATTGCAATTTAGGCGATGGGCTGACAACCTGTCACTATAGCAATATACATAATCACCTGTATAATAACCCTCAAAACTTGTCAGACGTGGCGGAATTACCTTTATTTAGGTCGTTTTTGCTCTGCCTACCCCAATAGGGATAGGGGCGTGATTTTGTGTGTATGTGTGTGTAATATCTTTGACACAAAAACAAAATCTAGCAACGATCATACATAACACGATTGAAAATTCTTTGCATGCTGGAGTGAAAACAACAAAAACATAGAATATACCAGCTGCTTTCCTTCCCGCGCATGCTTTAGAAAGCAGTAGAGGTATTGTAGAAGCTAGAGAATTAGCATTAATTTGATTTATCGTTCCAGGAATGACGCTGTAAATACGAACACTTCTTATTGATGGCTAAACCGTAAACATTACAAGTGAACATTTACGAACTGTTTTCCTTTAACACTTTACAGTATCGTAAAGATAAAGTAGGTAATTGTAGAGACATAGGGGCATTTGCAATTTTTGTGACTGCTCGCCTCGCCTAAAAGCCTTAAAATGAATAGGTATAGGTACATTGGGTACAATGTTCATTCGCTAATTATTATTTTCCATCGACCTTTCTTGTTTCCTTGACAAAGTTGATCATTAGTAATGTAATGATATACTCTCCGTGCAAATAATATTTGATTTCTTTTCGGTTATTTTGTTTACCATACATGTTTTGAAAAAAAATTAAGAAGAAATCAAGGTCACGTAATAAGTCTATATTAATCGAGTCTTGAAAGTTTACATTTGAAATACAAGTCGTTTCATTTTGTCTGCTAGCTAAAAAATCTAAAGTAAAGTCGTGTCAAAAGTGCTCGAGAGTGAAATCGTTTCTAAGGCTCGTATTTATAAAACGATCTCAAGATTGAGAGCAATATTGAGTGCGGATTTGACAGGTAATTTTGTACTGGAATCACATTTCTGATACGATCTCAAACTCGCTGTCACTCTTGAGATCTGATTATAAATACGGGCCTAAGAACCAACTTGATCACTTGAAATTGAAAGTGGCCCCCAAGTGTTATCGTAAGCCAAGAAATATTGAATTTAAAATTCGAACGTTGGAAGAGATTCGAAATGGAAAGTCTTGCGCACCCCAAGTGTTGTCGTAATCCAAAGAAAACACACGACATTCACGTCACGATGATGTCACGCGTGACTTGCATCAATCCGCGCCTATCCAAACTTTTTTGTTGGTTGTACAAACTTTTTGTCGACTATACAAACAGTTCGGAAATTAGACAAACATTTGGGACAGGAAGCCCGCCTCACGGAGTTGTCATTGATCGGGATGATAGTACAGTTACATCTTCGCCTTCAACAGTTTAGAATGCTGCCTTAGTTAGACGTGGGTGTCACAATATCCGAAGTAATACGGCAATGTACAGCATCAAAATAACGTAGGAAGCGTATGAAGTACGATGGGACCACAGATGGATGGAAGATTAGTTGACTGTCGTTTGAGCTTTGACTTGAAATAGTTCATAGACTAGGCAGACGGGATATCGGGGCATAAGTGTTTGAACTTTGGGGGAGACATTTTGCTAGTTTAAATAGGTAAAAGAAAATAAACACCCATAGAAACTCATGCGATCAGCTGGGGTATTGGTAGGTAACTATTTGGGGCGGTTCATTTGCCACAACTTAACTCATGTAAGTCCATAGTAGCTATAATTTTAAGTAGAAGATTCCGCAAGTTGACTTTACAAAAACTATCTGCATTTTTAGATAGTTTCCGCCGAAAATTTTGAGCATTGAATGGCGTAGTGCGGGATAGGTACCGCTAAAAATCATATTTTTCCTAAAAACTAAGTTTTTTTACAGGAACTGTATAACAGAAGACAAAAGCTGTCAGAAGTTAGGAAAAAAGTTACACGATTTATGTCACGTTCGCATTAATTGTGTAACTTTTGAACGAGGTTGCGTGTTCTTCTCAAATCTAGGTCTGTACATTGTCTGCAATAAAAACAGTCGTACAGATAAGTACATGTTATCAAGGTAATCCAAAAGACTGTTGGGTACTGGCAACATTTCCATTAATCTACTAAGTAAATTTATTACCATGATTATTTCATATCCGTTTCGATTTAGTCACTCTGTCGCTATAAGTTTTCCCTTCTTGCTCAATTTGTATGGTGTCGTTGATACAGATACTACTACTATTACTACCTACAGGCTACTACAGATTAATGATACTAATATTGCTACTACTATTACGACATCGGGCGCTTTTCCACTAGACGGCACGTCAACGGCAACGGCGACGGCACGGTATCGTCGACGATATCGTAGGTGAGATAATTTATGAAAATCAATGAAATTATATGAAACGCTTTTCCACTTGCCGGCACGGCACCGTCACGGCATGTCATCGATTTCCATAGATATTGTCACGTGATCCTCGCCGTGCCGTCGCCGTTGCCGTTGACGTGACGTCTAGTGGAAAAGCGCCCATTATTTCTTTGCTGATTTTATATCGATGAAAATATTATAATATTTTAAGCTCACAAGAGCAAAGCACTCGCAAACCAAATGTCATGCGGATACTTCCGCATCTGAAAAGTCGAAATGAAGACGGAACAGTGGCTGTCTTCTCAGGCGTTTGGTCAACAAGGAACCGATGCGTTTCGTGTTCTTCGACATTCATCAGACAGGCCATAGAGCCTTTCACGCTAAATATTTACTACCTACTTACGTGGTTCAATTTCACGCACGGACCAACTATGAGTCTAAATGCGGAAAAAGGAGCCCTTAACAACAACAACAATACGTGTTTCAATTTAATTGTCATTTGGAAAGATAATGGGTCGTGACCACAGAAGAGTAAATGGAGCTAGAGCGGCAGCGACTTTCTCTAATCAGTGGTCGTGACAATCTGCAGAAGCAGCATGTAGAGACAGGGTTTTAGAACGCAATATTTCTAACATAGCTATCAGAACTGATCTTTGGCTTTTCTCTAATATTGCTCTACCTACCTTTTTAAAATAGAGGCACGACATTCCCATTTATTTGTATTAACCCTTCTTTAGACTTTGCCGTAGTCGGGTAAAAATATAGTCGGTACAAAGACCTTGTGCACTGTATTATGTTAGCTTATCAAAGCAAGAGTTCAACCGATGTTTACTCAAAAGATCATTGTACTTCGCGAGTATACAATCTATGAGCCAGCAATAGCCATCAATGAGTAATCACTTGTCTTTTAAAGGAAATACGCGCTTATTACAAGCGATTAAGCTTCCCAATCGCAGAGACCACCCGTGCGTTCGTTATTTTAGGCGCGCGCGCATAATTGAGACGTCGTATGCACATCGAACGCGCCCATTTTGAATGCGTCGGTGAAATATTGAAGAGATTTTTACATCTATTGCTGGGCGATGATTATGACGAAGCACTCTCATCTTTTCTGGAATCTTCTGAGATAAATCTGTGTATTCTTTTGAGCAACTATGTTGACTCTTGTAGAACATGGGGCTCTATCCGGTTTGTATCATCCCCTAGATACTTATGCTAGCAGATCTAAATTTTTCTCTGTACTGGCAACTTAATTGACCAATTGACCATCTTTGTACAAAAAATAGAGCGAATTGAGCACAATTCACAAAATTTTTAGTCTTCCTTTCCAATAGTCTTTTTCTTCATCTTTGAAATGAATTCTTTTGTCTCAAACGCTTCCCAGCAAACTTCTGAAAGTTTTGAGGAAAAATGACTTCATAAAAATCGGAATCTATGAGCTGCTCGCAACTTATCCGAAGTCGAACAGACGTAAAAGTTTCAAGACAGGTTCTTTTTCGTTTCAAAAGATAAGAAGAATTCGAAAATCCTTAACTTTTTGATCAAAGTGCAAAGAATTCTGAACTGCGGCGTACGAAAGAAAGCGATTTTATTTTGATTTAATAAAAGACTACTTGTTGTCTGTATATTCTTGACTAAGCAAATGGATCCAGAGCAATGAGTTGTGGACCACAACTGAGCATGGACCTCCGCTTGGCAGGTGAATTGGCAAGCTCAATACAAAATAAGATTTTTATCTTACAAGGAACTCTACTTTTAAGACGCCGCCAACTAGAAACCACCACCGCACTGGTTGCTTTATGTTCGGCAAATAGTTATTTTTGTAAATTTTGCTTTAAAAACATGACTTTATGTCACATGCAATGATCATCAAAAAGTGTCTTTTAAGTCGCCACCTTTCGGAAAGTCAGTAAGAACTCAGCGCGGCGTGGCTTGCCCGCTTGCCCCGTGACACGCATAATACACTGTTTTCCATAATTACAATGGCAAAAAAAACTCACGCATACTCTCAGGCTATTTTTAATGCATAAAAGAAGCAAGTATTCCGCCACGGATGTTCTTTATGCACGGATATTTTAATGCTGACGCTTATAGCCGTAGCTAAAGTAAGGGATATAAAATTAAATGAGGGGATGTACCTATTAGCGCTTGCTAGGGTATTGTGGCGTAAAAATACATTTAGTGGACACTTTGGTAAAATATTCATTTTTATTTTTACGTGTGTTTTCCTTTCAGATACAATAATTTAAACATGTCATACATACAAATGCTTAATTATATCAATATCACTTTGATTAAAGCCGTTTTCGCCACGTCAGGTCTGTCAAAGACATAGGAGTAGGACTAACTAGATTTCAAACATAGGACTAAGACGTGAGTATTGTACATATTTTTTAAATTTTTACTTTAACAGCAAATATATGGATACAAATTCGGGATCAGAGTCATTAAAATAAATTTGCATCAAAATAATGTAAATTAACAGTAATTCATGCAGATTGTCAGGACATACGGATAATAATTTTGAAGGATCGTATCCGTCGCCATCGACCGGCACGCGAGTCCCATCCGCACCGAAATATTAACACGTTGGATGCTGATTCAGTCACAAATTATGGCATTGCTGGTGAAGAAGAGAAAACGTTACTAAAGTGAAAATTCATAAATAAAGCATCAAAATGTAGTATTCTGTTTGACTGTTTCATGAAAAATGTCCTGCTGTAAAAATTTCAAATGATAGGAATCGATTTCATTTTTTAACTGTTACTTATTTAAGTTAAATTACAAACTAAACAATAGTTTCATATTTTTTGATGCCAGGAAATCTAACCCACTTATCGAAATTTGTGACATCCATAGGTTTCTTTCTATGCAGTATGTGAAAGTGTTAAATTCCGGGATAATAGCAAAAACGTTTCCTTTATATCCTCCCCTACATGTTACAGGCATTGTGAAAATATGATTAATGTTGGAAAAGCCATGTTAATGATACGAAGGTTTTTATTCAACCCCGTACGGCGGACATTTTTCCTACTGTGTGACATTCTTTTGAAAGAATTAGGTCGGAACAGTTATGAAAATGTTGGCGAAAGGATACGAAAATTACATGCCGTATCGTGCTTTGTTATGTAGAGCTACCTACACTTTTATTCCTTGAACATCAACCGCCTATTTAACAGCCATTTTTAAGGAATATCAGTGATTATAAAATTTGCTGTTGTGTTAATATCAATCAGCCCAAAATTTCGCGTAAGTATCGATTACTACTCTTGCATCTCATATGGTTTTGTAATAATTTTCAAGACAAATGCTATAGGACCCATTTTCTGCTAGAAAGGTTTTCGCCAGGACTATAACACAAGCCGTAGGAATAACAGATTGGGTGACGATAATTCAGTAGCGTACGACACAAGCGTGGAGGCGGCAAAAAGCCGACAACTAACCAGTCGTTTGTTTGGTTCGAGATAAAACCAGCCGGCACTGTGCTGTGACTGTGAGACTGTGTTCTACAAATGGAGAACAGAAATAAAAACTGGAGATCGATTTCCGAATCACTTTTATGCCGTTTGCTGTTTTTAAAATCACACAATGTTTTCACGTTAAAATTTCTTCTCATTATGGCAGAATGTTAATGCGCACTGTAGACTTCGTTTTGTCTGCACATTATGTCTTTCGTTGAGCACTTCACAACGGAAAATGACAGGCATTATTCATAGTAAAGTATGGAACACATGTAGACAAATCGAAGTCTACAGTGCTCATCATAGCCCTGCAGGTGACAGACACATAATAACTATGCATGTAGGTACCACTAAATTAAAGATAAGTACGTACTATGATAAAATTAATTACAACAAAGATTATCAGAAGTTTGAATTAATTAGGTAATTAAGTAATTAAGTAGTCTTTTAGGTTTTTTGATCCAATAATAATATGAGCGTCTCAAATAAGTATAACATAAGTATAGTTCATTGATGACCACTGTTGATGACTTTGATGAGTGATTTAAAAATGAAATCCCTCTTGAACTTGTCCAACTCCACATCGCTCATAATTAATTGCCGGTGTTCGCAGAAATCAGCGACAAACACTCTGCGATGAGATGTCGTTTTATCACTTGCCGACACGTATAATAAATACTAGCTTCCAGACCCGCGGTTTCACCCACGACTAAATTCAGATATTTTACCACAGAAGAAGCTTAAGTAGCTGAAAAAAAAATTGACGAAGCTTGAGTGGATTCTACATTTTCTGTTTTTTTTTTTTAATTTAATAAAAATGCTATTTCAGAAAATTTTATCACAGTATTTTTAAAGAAGCATCATAACACTTATCCCAAAGTCTATTTAGTTATCAAATTAATTTCAAATTCATTTATTTGATTTTACTGATGCACCAGTAAAACATTTTTCAACATCATGTTCATCAGCTAATTTACAAATTATTTCATAAATTGTAAACCTAAGTTAACTCTTTTACCATTTAATTTAAGTACCTACTCTTAAAATGCAAAAAACTCATTCAGTAGTTCTAGAGTTTATCGCATCCATACAGACAGACAGACATATACACATTTTGCTTTACATTATTCAGATGACATTTCGATATCAATAACTCTGTCGCCCCCTCTGTCGGTCTAATTAGCTTGACGGAAACATCTCCGTTCGTCTCGTTCGCATAAACACTGGCGGTTAAGATAATGCAACTAGTTGCTGTTGATAGCGATATAACTGTGCTGTGGAAAGTGGGTTTATGATATCGTTCCATACTACATACATTGCATTGTATCACACGTGCATACATCAACTGTTTTTAAATGAAGTAAGTATTGGGACACATTTCTAGATCCTTGGGGCAATAATTAATTAATTAAAGGGTGGACTTTTAATAAAGCCCGATACTCTTATCTTATACGACTATCTAAAACCTAAATCAAGGACAGAGAAAGTGTGAGTCATTACAACAAACTTACTTAGGTATCTATAAAATCTGCAAAATAATGGAACCTGTATTCCAACTCTTTAACCATTTTTCCAAGAAAGAATTTTAAACAGCTGCTCTACTTTCAAACTAAAATTTCTTGAATGGAACTTGATTTAAGAAAATTCAGTCAAAGTAAAGTTATATTTCTATCTGAGGAAGCAACTCTGCAAATCCTATTGAGTTTCGCTTTAACTTCTGAGCCGGAGTTGCTGAATATTAAAGAGTTTGTGGCCACAGGCGGGTCTACCCACATTTAGTTTAGCTTGACTGTGACTGTATTTACTTGGAGTACTTGGTAAATAGTGTCCAAATCGTTTTTGGCATACCCATTGGCTTCGACACACTTTATAGGTTGGTTTAATGTTCTGATGAGAGATACCTAGATGAGAATCATCGATGCTAACTGCGTTATCTATTAGCGTGCTGTTAGTATCTTAATGCGTGGGTATATATTATATTTATACAGGTAAATTTGCGGATCAAAACAAGAATCTTGATTTTTCCACTAAAAGACATAAAATATTATTGAAGAAGATTTACCATAATCAAATCTGATCTTGAAAAGCTTTCGAACTTCAAAGATTAGGACTCATGATGGAGAAGAGTCTTTAATAAATTGAAGGGAAACAACGAAGGTTGAAACCCCAAACAGAAATGACTTTCAGTAATAAAGAAACGACATAAGAAGAAGATATCACCAAATTAAGATCTTGTCCAAAGATGTGCCACCATTGCATTGTTCCAACTAGGAACACCACACACATACGGATTGACTCATTACACGTTAGTTTTGTTAGGGTCGTATTTATAGGCGTGCCCTAATGGAAAGATCAAACGCTAGCGGCAGTTAATTTTAATAGCTCGATGTGAAGGCAAGCCAGCGACTCCGCGGTAGATATAATTAGAGGATGGGCATGCGACTTTGCTCCAGAGTTGCCAGAGGTAATGTTTTACGACTATATTTTCTTTATCTAGCACTTTCTTCTATAAGGGCCGGAAAATACCTATAAATGTAATTTTTTAAAGATGGCATACATAAATAGATATGAATACCTAGTCTGAATGTAAATTTTACTGCTGATACTTTAATAACAAGAATTTACAGGTTATCATGATGATAAGCACAGTTCTACTAGCTACGTAGTTCACATTTTCATTTTTATTATAAATAATAAATAAAAATAAATAAAAATCTTTATTGAGCAGGTCCATTACAAAACATTATTAACGTCAAGTACATTATTTAGTTTGCCAAGAGGACACAATCTATTTAATTACAAAAATATAAATTTAAATTCAAATGAAAACTATTGAAATCTTTTCTAGCAGTAAAAAGACTTTCAATAAAACAATCGAATTATACTTACATAATTGGAATAAATTAAATTAAAACAAATTCATTAAATTGAAATAAGATGTCTAAAAGTTACAGTAAAATTTAAATTTTTAGCATTTTCGAGGAAGAAATAAATAAATAACAAAACAATAATAATAGTTGCTACTTAAGAATAAGTTAAAATTACATGCATCATGCATCAGACTAAAATAACAGGCTCTCTCTGTGTGAGTGTGTGCGTGTGTATGTGTGTGTGTGTGTGTGTGTGTGAGAGAGTGAAAATGGGTGTCAAGCAGTTAACAAGATGAACTGAAGATATTATTTATTTTATTTTTATTTATTTAAAGATTATTAATTTTGTGTAGAGTTATTTGCTATGGAATATACTATAGAGTATATTCTAATCATATTTCAATATTATGGAAATAAATGAAATACTTACGTCTTTGTAAATATTGCTCTCGATTCTTGTGCCATTTTGCTTTAGGGATCTGGCAAGACTACCAGGTCTGCGCAGGAGCAGTATTTTTGGTCTCGCTGACATTTATTATGTCATCGACATCAATGCTATTCGCTTAATGAGTACTTGGTACCGCTTTATATTTGTTCCAGGTACAGACGAATTGTCTTCCGGGATGATATTATATTTTATGTCTTATATTTTGGTTGTAGAATATCAAAACTTCTGAGATGAGCTCACTCTATCAATGACACCTCTAGAGTTTATCTAGAGTATCAAATTAAAAATAACTTTTAATCAATTGTATTTGGTAAGTTCTTGTTCGTTTGTTTGTAGATACATGAAAATTTTCACTGAGAGTAATTATTCAAAATTTTAGACAAGACCTGTAAATCTGTTCATTACTTTATCATCTTGGAGGCTCTCTTTATCATAAATCATCTTACGCTTTCATTAATTAACTTCTAATATCTCGTTAGGGCTAAAATCTTCACTTCAAAGTCCCAGACATTCAGCGTAAGACCTGCGTTACTGTCAGCTCTCTAATTTGACTAAAAATAGACTGGGCCGGCGCACTCCATTAAGTAAGATAAAGTCAGTTGAATTTAGAAGGAAACGGGCGGACAGTTGGGTCACAGTACAAGCAAGGTACAGTAAAAACACCTTCATACAAATGACCGAAATTGGCCGATTGGTTTGTGCCAGCACGCCTTTGAAATCGGTTGTTTTGCTGAGTGTGGTGTCGTTTAGAATGGCTACACCAAGATCTCAAGAAGGGTGTCGTTAAAGCTGCTAAGAAAAAACACGTCTAAAGATTGTCGAACGTACCCTGTTCGATAATCCAAATACCAAACGGCAAAAAATACTCTGATTGGATAAGACTTCAAGACTTGCAGTCTGCAGTAGTAATATTTTAGTGCCTGTCATAGCATAGCTGACCAAAATCCGAAAAGAGGGTCTGGTAAATTCTGCTTTGGGTAGCTGGAAGATGTTTTACTGCTGAAGCTTTTATCATACTTGGAATGCGAACTTATTTTATGTGGCGGAAGCATGGCGCCTTGTCAGCGGCGCTTTGGGATCCGATGGGGCGATTCATTCCACCACTATGCCCTAATGGCCTCCTATGAAATGCATATTTGTCAATGAAAAAGTTGTGTGAAAATGGCTGATTAAAAGACACATATTGGAACTATCAGTCATCATATCAAAATGAAAATTTCTCTACATCTTTTGCAAATCAGTGTCAAGATTCATCTTATTTTAACTAGGTAAGTACTTACCTAGGTATACCTGCTTATAATATAACAGTGAAACTATTTGCAAACCTTTATCTTTTTTTAAAAAAAAAAGTGAGATACTTAACATTTGAAAACCTAGCACTATACTATAACTAAAGGAAGGAAAAAAACAACTACTTAATGGAAGGTTTCGAAAGTGCAGTGAGGCAACTCGCGATCTCTCATCAACTCTAACGACCCATTACCTCTTCTTCCCCTTTCTACCTTTACAGGGGGTAGGGGCAATTTTATAACCGTGAACAGAACTGACATTTTAAACGTAACCTGTAAAATTATTAACATACTTACAATTTGGGCAGTATTTTTTATTTCTTCTAATAGCACGATTATTTGGTAAAGGTTTTTGATAGGCAGGCTAAATAGTAAATACACCCTTTCGGTTCACCCTTCATCCCCTAAAATATGGCAATTTTAGGAATTTTCACATACTCAACG
>JARACY010005347.1:0-22226 GCA_029255725.1 Scrobipalpa atriplicella | reverse complement strand
ACCTAAATACAGAATCTAATAAAAACTTTAAATTGTAACTGCTTGTTTCACGAATAACATACACTCGAAGATTTTTTATTGTTATACGTTATGTAATGTAATGTATGAGGAGGACGGTGGTTTCGACAGTATTTTTCCTAAAACATATCACTAATATCATACTTGTAAGTATGTATGTATTATAGTCGGTAGGTATACAACTATCTAAATGAAGGAAGGAGTTACTTTTTGTGTTTTTTGTGTCGCAAAACATTTCCTTTAACAATTTTTCATTCCCTGAATTTCGGTGGTCACGAAAAGTTCACGATTTTCAAATTCATAGGGCGCTTTTCCACTAGACGGCACGTCAACGGCAACGGCGACGGCACGGCACCGTCGACGATATCGTAGGTGAGATAATGTATGAAAATCAATGAAATTATATGACACGCTTTTCCACTTGCCGGCACGGCACCGTCACGGCATGTCATCGATTCCCATAGATATTGTCACGTGATCGTACCGTGCCGTCGCCGTTGCCGTTGACGTGCCGTCTAGTGGAAAAGCGCCCATACGATACACCCACTCAATAAAAGTATTAAGTGAGCTAGGGGTCCTTTCACAAACTACAAGTGTAATTCAAAGTGCAATGTCCAAATTGCACAACCGTTAAAATTTTAGGATACTAGTTAGGAGTCTCCGGCTATTTATACCATCTCTACAACGACCGATGAACCCTATGGTCTTATAGTTTCACATTCCCTGAATTTCAGCGGTCACGAAATAGTTCACGGCATTCAAATTCATACGATACACCCACTCATTAAAAGGATTAAGTGAGCTGAAGAGCCGTCATCAGTCTTGGTGATTTATACCCTCGCTACAATCCCAGGCGGAGCCGGGTGCGCAACGGATTAACATCTTGTTAACTAGCGAATGATTTAGTGCTTGATGTGTAAACCATTTGAAAAGTAATTTGGCCTATTTATTTTTTAATAATAATTATCAAAATTTATAATATTATTACGCTTCAGGCTAGACATTAAAAACAAGAAGGTAGTCTCTTCGCTTTCCTCAATGAATAGGACATATTTTAGGACATTTTGCGTCTTTAAAAAAAAATTAATAATAGGCAAACCGATAACACACTACAATTGAGCTATTTGGCAGACTCTGTCTGATAAGGAAAACCATACATCTATCTCTTTTATTCACTTCTACTTATTTCTATTTGTTTGTTTTTTGTAAACGAAATATTTCGCATACCCAGCTCCAAACTCTCAGTTTAGGTTTACAGAATGAAAGTAACAGCAAATAAAACCAGTAGAAAGGTGGAATCGGCGCCGATAAATACAAAACATCATAGAATTCCTTGGTATCCACATTATTTTGAATAGCAAGACTATTTTTAGACGAAATAGAGCCAGGTTTTGTAAAATGCAAGAGTGACCTCTTGCTTTGCAGTGGAATATATGTCAAGAGACGTCACACTCAGAATTCAGAAGGCCAGATCCCATTTAGACACTCCACTGCGTTAGAATAAAATGAGAATTTCGTTTGATGTAGGTATTTGTCGGTAATAAAAAGCAGGTTAGGTATGTGGTCTTTATAATACGCAAGATACCCATCCATGGTTACTTTAAATATGTAAATAAAGACAACCTTTAAAACGAGGCTACCCTGAGCCAAGTGGCGCCCTCATCAGTCAAAAAATCATAATCCACTGAAAACACAATCAATCGAAAATCCGGTACGGCGAATTGAAGTTAAAGCAAAGAAGATAATTTAGAACATCATAAACTTATGATTCAGTGTTTACAGCAGTTACAGATAGCAAAAGTGCTAAAAGTGGCAGTTTTTCGCAAATTTTCTTTCTGTTACTACCAGGAACTATGAATTTCAAGTTTATGATGTTCTAAATTATCTTCTTTGCTTTAACTTCAATTCGCCGTACCGGATTTTCGATTGATTGTGTTTTCAGTGGATTATGATTTTTTGACTGATGAGGGCGCCACTTGGCTCAGGGTAGCCTCTTAAGTACTAATCTTGTTCTAATATACCTAAATGCTATGCTTAGAATCCTTCAAGATTCCTTGATCGAGCTATAGTCCAAATATGAAAACTTTATAATTTTCCTTGGGTATGATCTGTGTAATCAATCACAAGCACAAAAATTGTTTTTGTATCATTAGAATCGAATTCGTATGCGAAAATTACTCCTTCGTATGCGAATTCGATTCGAGTGATTCAAAAATACGGCTCCTGTACTGTATGTGTATAATCACTACAAATGTCCCCCTAACTTAAGATGGTAAATTATTTAAATCGTTAATTCAACGTTTAAGTTAATTAGCTATTTAAATAAACACCGGCTAATTATCAAGCAATTAAAACGCGTAAAAAAGAGTGGTGTTAGTTGTAAATTTGTGTTGATGAACTGTTTTGTGTTCCCCTTTCTTGCTTGATATTATTTATTAGTTTACGCTCCCCATAGTTTAAACGTTTAATTTTTTTAAGGGATTTTGTCTTCCGAAATTCTGATACTTATCAAAGGAGCTTTTAAACTGTTTGTATCTAGGACTGGTGATCTCTACTACTAAGCTGCCAACTCGTCACTACACAGTCTTTTTATAACTATCTAACTCTCATACGTGAAGACTGCTGAGATTCTCCCTGCCCTTTGAGGTGTAAAGGCGTATTTTCATGTAAACTTAATTTAAATTCAGATAGCAATCTACCTTAATGAAATTGCAGTGCAATGCTGTGCTCTGACTTCAAGCACAGAATGAATACTCCAAGCTCACCTGGTTGCACAAATTCACAAATGTAGCAGTGCATACCAGCTATTTGTTCTAAACGCTCGAGTTAACTGCACGTTTATGTTATAAATGCACCACAGTGCAGCCAAAATGCGTTAGTTGCATCATGAATTTAGGGGTATGGTGACGTTAATTTTGTTGAAGTGAAATGTTTGTTTACTCCGTTATGTACCTAAACAAGTTGTGTACAGGAACATTCAAACAAAATAAACTCGAATATTATGTTCCCAAATGCTTTAGACACGTAAAACGTAACAAAATAGATATGGTAAGACCTACTCTACATAACACTCTCTATTTCAAATTGAATTGTATGCATTTGGCAAGAAAGACGTAACTAGTTAATAAGATGTATTAACTATTACCAAATGATGACTGGAACTTAGTAGAGAGAGTAAATTGCGTGTCAATACCCCATATCGACACCTTGCAGAAAACCAAAATGCATTACAATATAAACGATCTTCACTCTTAACAATAGGCCCTAAGCCCTTACCAAACAGGTGTATGACGTAGGAGTGTAGGGTCAGCACCGGAAGTTACGCTCCGTGCCACGTGGATAGCCGGAAGCGGCGCCATGTTTGTTAAACGCTGCGTCCCGTTACGCGTGCGTGCGCGCATAATTACTGCTTGTCTTTTTTGACAGACACTAAAATCGAATGGGTGAAATTATTAAGTTTGAAATGAGATGGTATAAAATATGTCTGATAGAAAGAAGTAAGTATGCTGTTTTTGAGGAGCCTGAAAATGGTTTAAAATGTGAAAAAATATCTATGTTTTTCTTGTCACCTTGATGTTGTCAACTTGCTAGTTCCATGAAGACTTGGCTAAATGCCTTAATGATATCATACTGAAGACTTGGCTTATGCCTTAAAAATTAACTAATTCAAGTTGATGAGAAAAATCTGACGAGGCTGTATGGCTTTGTTCCTTTGCCTATCCTCTCATGGATTAATAAAAAATAACTGAAATACTACCCTGAAACTATAATAGCTCTAATTTCCACCTCATAGAACCAGCGCTCTCCAACAGCAAGTCAGTATCAAGTCATCAAGCATCAAGTCAGTATTTTATACGAGGAATATAAACTATTTCCTTAAATTCAATAGCGTTTTTAACGACGTAAAATCAGAAAATGCGTTGCCGCAGCTACTAATTATATTCCTTTTTCAGCTTTTTCACTTAAGAGTGACAGGGTTAATTGAAAATGAGTTTAAAACTGTGTCTGAATGGAATTGAGCCCATTGTCATACCCTCTTTTATCCCTGATCATTCGGGTCGGGTCACTTTTCTCCGCCAATCAATCGATCTCGGGTTCTCGGTTACCAGTCAAACATTCTTAACTTAAAATTTTGTTCAAAGAAGATACAGACATACAGTCAAGCCTGTATACTTTACGGGCTAGGCAGATGAGAATGGCTTCCTCAAAACTTCTGACAGGTAATAAGATTGATTCGAGAAGTCTCTATTGTCAGCCTATCTCATAGATTACAAATACACCAAAACCTCGACTCCTTCTATCGACTTAGAATATGCCCAGTCTGCTCAGGAAAAAAAGGCAGCTGGTACATTCTGTTTGTATATGGCCAACATGGAAGTAAGTTCTAAAATCTAAATTGTGACATTTACTAATGCTCCAATAAAACCATCAAACCCGATAGAGCGTACAATTGAATAATTCTGCCGAAGCCAGGTGGCCTTCTGAGTCCTGATGTGCTGTCTATTGTACTATAATTTGTAAAGGGAGTGATGTTTGCTGAACTTATCAGTTTTATTAATTTATAATTTGGAGTTCTATTTTCAACCCTAATTTACTTTAAGGATTAAGCCCGTCAGTCCCTGAAACTAAAATTAAATTGATTCTTTCACGTCTTACAGGATAATTAATAATACTGATTGAGGTAAGTTTTTACCAATAGACATAATAGGTATATTATATAATAATACAATTTATTTTTTATGAAATCTGATGTATCTAAGTAATTTTAGATTTGATTTTAACTCAATTTCTATTACATTTTGAACCAACATTAATAACGAATATAAATAAAAAAGTAGCAAGTCACTTCCCTCCACTTCAAGTGATGGATTCATTATTTAATTTGTTAAGCGGTTTGGGCAGATAAGGGCACAAAATTTACGTTAAACATGCAATGTGTTCAAATATTTTATATTGTCTGTCTTTGGGGGTGTTTTATAAGTTGTGATCAAGAATTAGGCAATGAAACGGTACTACAAAGGTTGGAAAAAATCAATTTTTCGAGTCGATTTGTAATCTATTTTGTACATCGTACACTAATCTATGCCGTCATTTTTATTTGACAATAAGTAATTACACTATCAAATTCTTTGACTGCTATACAACCACCAGACGCATTTCGGTCGCCCTGTGCACAAGTTTGATCGTTACATACATCGGGTAAATTAACTGATGCTATCTGCATGCATACGTTGTGGGTATAAATCGACTTTAGCTACCATAGGGTCGACACAGAACGACCGCAACGCGAATGCAACTGACTGAAATTTTGCAGTTTGTGAGTTTAATCGGTGTGCATGCATCTGAAGTATTGCGAAAACACGAAAAACGTGATTTTTCAGTCATAAAATTAGGATTGAACTGTCGTCAGAAAATGGGCTGTGATAGTCTGCTTAATGCACCTGGATTGAGGATTCTTCGGGCCGTTCCTTAACACAACAATGATACAAAAGAAGAAACTAAACAACACAAACTTAATTCTGAATGCATACGAAATATAACCCTGATAATCTTCAAAAAAGATAAAACAGGCAACTGTTGGTGCTCGCTCTATGTCTTTATCACCTCTGACCTAGACTTTGAGCAAACACTGAACCTATTAAAAAAATGGACCGTAAATTTCGCAGTCGGACTGTAGCTATACATCCTTAATGGTAACGGCCCGGACGTGGCGTTGCAACTTGCACTGCTATTTCGATAAAATATTTATTTCCGATTCGGAGCAGTAACAGGAAATTTACTTAAGTGCTTCTTCTAGTAGTCTGTGCTGACTACTCGATATCGAGACAGAGATTGACGATTGTTGGTTGCTTTTTTAAAAAATATGGTTCTTTGTTTCTTTCTGATTATATGAATATTGTACAATATAAAAAGGGATGACGTTTGGCAGTGTTGTATGCTTGATTTGTCGAGCGAGACACTGCCATATCTACTTATTGTGGAATATTATCTATCTCATTAGTGTTTATATGTTAATATATTCAGAATATTTTTCTACATTACCCTGTATTTATTCCTTAGTTTATTAAAGTTTTACGACACCCACGGGAAGTATCTAACCCGGCATCGCAAAGTAAGACGTGCCACGCACAAAAATATAAAAACAACAATTTGAATTGTAAAGGGCTGTGAAAAGAATGCTTTGTTCATCTACTGCTCAAATTAATCTGTAGCCACCCAGCTTTTGGGCTGAATTTATAGTTGTTGTAAATAAGTGTCATAAACGGTGAAATGGTCGGCCGTTGTCTGTAGAACAGTGTTTCTCAAACTGTGTGTTGTGATTGTGAGCTATTTTAAGTGCCCCTGGGACTGATAGTACAAAGGATAGTACCTAAAGTTTACTAGGTATGATAAGCCAAATTAATTTGAAATTAATTGTAAATTTCACCAGCAATAAATAGGGTGAAATTAACGTTTTCTGATATTTGTAGGTACAATTGTTTTCCATTTTAAAGATTTTAATGGATTAAAATTAAATATTAAGCTGTGTTTCTCTTTTGTGTGTGAGTTTGTCCAAAACGTCGGGCTATTCATAAATGTTATAAAATTTCACCTAAAATCTGTTAAAACCTAGAGATTATAAAGAGTTTTCCAAGTGCCTGCCCTTGGGGAAATTCGTTGACTATCACTAGCTGTTGCCAATTGCCTACTTAAAATACAAATTCTACGTTTTCTTTAACTTTGGCACGGCCCCGAGCAACATTTTTATTGTGTCGCGAAAACTTTGAGAACCACAGGCGTTGAATGTTTGAAAATTCCGCTTTTATCGCGCCGTTTTACCGACTGCTCAGGGCGTTTGGGACAATTCGGAACCCCACTTAATTGAAAGCAGTTAAATAAACTTTGTGGTTATGTAACACGAAACGAGCTTGAACTTTTGGCTACCACTGGAGGTACATAAATTTGCCTTCTTATTAGGTTAAAAAAATGTTTTTATTTTCCTCTAGTTAGTGCACGACACACATACATACATATTGTCACGCCTTTATCCCTAATGGGGTAGGCAGAGCGTCAACGACCCAAACAAAGGTCGTTCCGCCACGTCTGACAAGTTTTGAGGGATGTTTAAGATAGATCTGCATATTGCTGTAGTGACAGGTTGTCAGCCCATCGCCTAAATTACAATATACTGAAACCCTCGAATCCCTTAGCTGGTTTTTACAGCATGCCCGGGAGGAGATGCACGTAGTGCACGACAGTGGGATCAAATTGGCTAGGAATCGTCTTCCTCGTCTTCCTAGCCTTTTTCCCGTATCTCTCGGGGTCGGCTACCTAATCTAGGGGATTGAACGAGGGTACTGGTTTTTACACAGAGCGACTGCCATCTGACCTCCGCAACCCAGAAGGGAAACCAGACCCAATCCTAGATTAGGTTACACACAACCTTTGAATTTCTTCGTAGGTGTGTGCAGGTTTCCTCACGATGTTTTCCTTCACCGTTAAAGCGCCGAATAAACGTACATATGAAATTCGAAAACCGATAAACACATTGGTACGTGGTGGGATTCGAACCACGACCTCCTGCACAGAAGGCCGCGGCCCTATCCACTACACCATCCGGGCTGTCAAATTGGCTAGGAATAATAATAATAATAGTGCACGACACCATGCAAGTCGAGTACGTATGCTTCTTATCTTATTCTTCAGTGAAAAGCAATGTCGCATTCCCAAGTCCCCATTCATGATTTATCTTTTACATAAGTACTTGTCTTTAATGTTTTTTTACTAACGATTTTTATCTTATTTTCAGGTGCACAGGAGTGAACCACTGCAGTTTCATCCTAACCAAAGACTACCCCCCAGCAGTCAGTTGGAGGACCGGCGTAGTTTACATCAAGTACGCTTGTTTTGATGGTGAGTGCTGTTTTCACTACCTACTATCTATCGTAATAGGTCACATTTGACAGCTTTCACCCTCACTCATAATACCTGTTAACATATATCAGCATATACAAATATAGAGCCTATAACTTGAGCGTTAAAGAAATGTCAAATGTGAGAGTCAGCTCTACTTTATAAGTCCACTTCGGAGATGGGTGGTGTAGTGTAGGTACCTATCCCAGATCGAGTATAATATAATATTTATAGGTTTGAATTGGGTATGTACTTCAGTAATTTTAGTCACAGTGTACCTACCTCAAGCGCAGTCTCAACCGCAGTTGAGAGGTTTATATATAGTTATTATTTATATATAGTTATTCATGTCCACAATATTTGATACAGAAAAGTTGCAAATTGCTTTTATTTGACAATTTTCACATTTTCGAATATAGCCCACATCATATCCGATTGGTCACACGTCTGCGCCGACACATAAAATTGATTCATGTCATCAATATATATGAGTTGACACATGTTCGTGGTGACGTCACGCGCATCAATGTGCACGCATGGCCCCATAGCATGGTCCCATATGTCGTTGATTATTTTGGTTTGTGATAAATAATAATTTAATTTAAAATATTTTGTTTAGGTATACCCGTGTACTCGTAGCTATGCTAAGAATTAAATTTTTGTTAGGAGGAATTAAAAATACCTACTTAAAAATCATAAAAACTTCTATTACTGAGCATTAAAAGCATTGCTGCTTGTTTTTTCGTCATTTTTGTGTCAATAATAATTGGATCTTTTTAATACAGTCTTGTATAAAAGATAATTTAATCTTGTATAAAATTAATACATAAATTAAATTATGAAATATCGGAAGCATGAAAGCAAAAATCAGAAACTATTCCTTTACTGAACAAATTACAATTTCATATGTTTACAACTCCCTGGGGCAGCATTGATAGCTGCAGCTCTCCAGGGCGCGAAGTTCCGGCACATGCCCCGATACTAACTAACGGGGTGGTCCTAGCACAGCTTCAACTTGTGATTTATAAATCAGAAACTCTGCCAATATTGGACAAATTACAATTTCACATATTTGCAGCTCTCTGGTGCAGCATTGATAATTGCAGCTCTTTGGGGTAAGAGGTTCCGGCACGAGGCACGATTCTAACTAACGGGGTGAAACACAGCCTGATTTCTGATTTGATTTATTTATTTTATTACATTCGATTACTGATTGGGATTGCTTTTTTAACTGTCTCAATTCCAACAGTTTAGGTTCTATTGGAAGCAGACCGCCAATGGCTTGAAAAAGAAATCGTTGCGTCTGGCATATTTTGAGGCGTATTACAGATATGACTTACTGTAGAGATAGAATGTTAGCTTAGCGTCCAAATTAAAAAATCTCAGCTATCTGTTGGGTCTTTGAAGAGGAGCTGCATCTGCTGCATAGGAAAGTGTATCTTTTATTTATGTAGGTAAACAGAAGTTAAAAACTGACTTTGGTTCTCACGAACAACTGTCAATTTCTCATGGACATGGAACCCTCTGAGGGGCACGTCCTGTCCCGGCGCGTGCTCAAACTAACAGTATACTTGTAAAGATTCCATCCAACATTTGATTTATTTTTCGCTATTTTCGATTGCTGATTTTATTGTTGTTTTCAGAATTTCGGCAGACGTCTCTATACTGTATAGAATTGGGTACTTGACTGGGTAACTTAAAAAATTCAAAACGTTTATACTTAAAACTGATGGCTAAAAATATTGTGGATTTCATTCATCATTTAAAAAAAAATGCACATTTCGATTTTAACAATCGAATTAAAAGAATATAAGTTATTGATTTGATTAGTCAATATTTACTAAAATGTGACGTCATAATTTACTATTTTCATACAAAAAAGCGTTTTTGACATTTCATAAAAAGTTGCTGATTTGACTAGTTGGAAAGTAGCCAATTATATTGCGTGTTTTTTTTTATGCAGCCTGTAGAATGAATTGGATTGGATATGGATTTCTTGACTCTTTTGTTGGATTTCACTTGTAGGTTCAACTTTATAATATTATCAATAAATATAAGTACCTACCTACTACTCTTCTGTAAATTCTGCTATCAAAGCATTGAATCATTTACAAATATAATAATATTTAAATATCAATGAATAAATTACTGTGCGAATATAAACACAGATTTAACATTATTTCTCACACCCAAGTCTAATTGAATTCTGTCAAAACCCATTTCAAACACATTTAGACTTGTTCGTCTCAATGAGACTCGCAATTTATAGCAATGACAGTATATACCACCCTGTTATACAGGGTGTTTTGAAAAATACTGATGATCAAGATGACAAACTTGCCCAAAGACATAAATAATTCAGCTTTCTCATATAAAATTGCCGACTCATGTTGGTATTTTGGGGAAGGCAAAAAATACTGACGATCATTATTTATTCAAAAGTTTTTTTCTTTGTTTGCATAAGTAGAGTATGGCTATAATTATCTACATTATTTTCTACGCTTTCTTTTTTTTATTTTCATTCTTCCATGCTGGACTGGGAGTGATAGAAAAACATAGAATGTGCCAGCTGCATCTCCTCCCGGGCATGCTGTAAAAATCAGCTAAGGGATTAGAGGGTTTCAGTATTGTAATTTAGGCGATGGGCTGACAACCCGTCACTATAGCAATATACATAATCATCATCTGTACCAACCCTCTAAACTTGTCAGACGTGGCGGAACGGACTTATTTAGGTCGTTTTCGCTCTGCCTACCCCATTAGGGTTAAAGGCGTGATTTTATGTATGTATGTATGTTATTTTCTACGAAAGTTTAGGACTAATTTAAAATTGATTTAAAAATATACCAGCCAAAATAACCAGCAGCCGAAACAAATAACTAATTTAAATTCATAGGATCCTAGCCTAGTAGCCAATAAATGGGTCGCAGTGTGGATCACAGTACTTTTCTTACTCCCTTTACTTACATACATGCACATTAGAGTACAATTCAATTCACTTTATTTTTATTATTCTATAAAATGGTAGCGTTGTCGACACTGACATTACGTGACCATAAAAGTGCTGAAGTGGTATAACCCCATGGGATTCCCACGTGTGCCATCCCATTGTGGAAATAACCAGTTATTATTGAACTATCTATTCCATATCCTATACACAAGCTGTCACGATTAGAACGGGTCAGATTGTATTGGTTTTATTTATTGGCAGAGACATTCACACATTTTACCCCAAAATGTCGATCCCCTCAATTCGATGGATTGTAATTGACCTTGAGTAAATCAGGATTGTTTTTGAAGAGATTGCACACATTTTTTCTTCTAAAACCCAGAAGAGGGATCCAAGAATTTCTGAGTCATTGCAATTTGGAGATGGGCTGACAACCCGTCACTGCCTAATTAATCAATGATCCTGTCTGAAATGCTCCTCAAAAGAGCTTCTGGTAATTTTGGTGTGATTTTTTTTATTCTGAATTGTACCAATTCCTAATATATACCTACCAACAGCGCCTTTTAGCGTATAATAAACCCATATATCACGAGACCTATTCCAATGAACAAGGTTATCGGTATTCGCTTTTACTATTTGTGATATTGGCCAGGGCGGATTTGGTTATAAGCTTTATAGCCATAAAAGCATTATCATTATTATCACTGTTCATTATAGTTTTGTCTATTATGTTTGATTTTTTTTCATGTCGAAACAGAGTAGCAGATTTTTTGTGTGTTTTGGGTCAAACGGCCGGCCAAGTTGTTGATATACTTACTATTTTTTATTGCAGGAAAATATTTAATTCTCACAGGAATATCTAGTAAAAATGTAGAATATGGTGGAGTTACATGTTGCGTAAGTAGGTAGGTTTCTTTACCTACGCAAGATGCCTACGCCGTAGGCAATCTTATCTTTACAAAAGTAAGAACTTAGTTTGTATGCCGACGATGTTCTACTGCACCGTAAAGTTTATAGGCGTGACTTGACTTTATGTATGTAATATTGATGGATATAAAACCGAGCGCTACTATTACCAATTTCACGGATCGTGCACCACAAATGGCGTATCTGGCTTCATTACAATTTTCACCCCCACAAATATGTAGGGTGTTCACTGTTCATATTGTGTTATTACTGCGCTTTGTAGTCCGTAAATCCAGGATTTGGATAATATTCTAATGGGTAGCTTTTCCACACGATTTTGGAAAGTAGCTCTGGTGAAACTTGTACTAAACGTACCTATACTACATACACCCGTAACACCCCATAATTTTCTGGGTTCTAGTTCTAGCTAACATATTTCTAAATTCATTTTAAACTAGTCGTATTTATTTGAATAACCATGTCTCGTAGGTAGGTACTTACATTTTCACAAGAAGAAAACCAATTTATTTTGTTTCTTGCAATTTCTTCAAAAATATAATTAAACTCCTGATTCCTCCCTACTAAACAAAAAAAAAAATCATAAACAAAAATATTCCCTTTTATGCATTTTTTCTCAATTTATGCCGTATTACCCTAGTTACGAAGATATTTCATCCCATCATACTACAAAAGGGCACAAAATGGGATAAAACCCTAGAAATTGCCGTAAAAAATAATAAGGGTGCGTTTATGATGCATTGTCCTGCCAATCATGATTCGGCCCGTGTGCACGTGGTGCCCTAAATTCTATGATATCGATTAACTTTTATGGGTTTTTGCGAAAAATACATTACAGACTGGCTGAGCACAATCGTGGCAGTAGTGTAGAGTTCATAATCTAGAAGTATGTATAGATGTTTGAAACGGCCTCATAGGCTTAGCTTTAGATTAGAATTTTTTGATTTATGATCAAGGCTTTTCACGATACATATTATGAAAAACTGTGCAAAATTTTTGCAACAGTACAAATATATTGAACATACCTACTGTATGTTCAGAACGCAAAGTTCTGACTAGCAACAGAGCACTAATAAATTTAGAAAACACTTTTTACTGTTACCAATGTTGAACATTAATTGCTTTTTGGATAGTGTTGAGTGGATTGGAGTGGATGATTATAATTTTAACGTAGTCAACTTAATGTGCCTGTATGTCATGATCATGACCATGTAAAAAAGAGTTTTGGGTTGGATTACTGTGAAGGACACACGACATAGTATAACCATCACTTTGTGAAATGGTTTCCGGTGTAGTTAGAACAATGCAAGCAAAATCACCAGACATTTTGACAAGGCACGGCAAGCCGTCGGAGTTAGCCGCTGGCTTTATTTTAATCATCTGACACCAGGGTTTATCGGTTCCAACCCAAAAAGAAGGGGACATAAAAGCAGCAGAATTATGAATGTGTGGTTCCTATCAGTCTCGATAATCGGCTTAATATATCTCTGATATTTTACCCATTAGTCACAGGGGGTATCTCTTCGACAATAAACTGCAGATTTGGCAGGAATTATCTGATCGGTATTGGAAAGATCTCATTTTAGATACCAGCTGGACCTTGAAATCTGCTTTAGAAATTGGAGTAAAATAAGCTAAAGAGGGGTGGAAATTGAATACTTACTTTGTTTTCTATCTGTTTAATATTATTGCGATATTTTTGCCCTTAGAGCGGTCGTAAACGAACTGCCTGTTCAACTACATACACAAATGATTATTCTTTAATAATAAAGACTGATTTCTGAAACTTCTTAAAATCAGTCAAACTTTGATAGGAAACGATAAGTTGTTTGAAGATTAAAATAAGACGGAAAATTGTACGGCGTGTTCGACGCGCTCACGGTAACTTCTTTTTTAATAAAACCACCCTAATATTTCCTTTGTTGGTTCTCCCATCGTAGCGAAATTATTCAGCCGATATCTATTCCCCGCCGGTCGGCGATGTCGAAAACGATCAATAAAATAAATCCGATCGGTAAACAGTCGGATCGGAATTGTCCCAGTTTTGAAATTTGAAACCACAGTCACGTAGTTCAATGTTGAACTAGGACTGAAACAAAACATAGAATGTACCAGTTACTTCTCTTCCCGAGCTTACTTTACTAAAAAACTAAGAGAACCGAGGATATAAGTATTTTGACCGTTACTACAGCACACTTTGTTAATCGAAATGCTCCTCAGAATTTGTCCGACGCAGCTTTCTTAGGCTCGTATTTATAAAGCAATCTCAAGATTGAGAGGAATATTAAGTACGGATTTGACAGGCCGTTTTGTACTGAAATGACATTTCTGATTCAAACTCAAACTCGCTGTCACTCTTGAGAGCTGATTATAAATACGGGCCTTAAAGCTCTGTCTAACCAGTAAGGTTATTAGCGCAGTTTATTCCATGCCAATTGCCCTTGTCGAATACGACCAATAAAATAAATCTGATCGGTAAACAGGCATTGTTCCAGTTTAAACCAAATCCAATTTTGAAATCGCAGTCACGTCGTCGACAACACAAACTGTAGCTGTATAAAAGTAAGTAAAGTAAGTATAAAGTAAGTATAAAAGTAAGTACATGCTTTCCGCTCTAGGGTTTCACTTAAAAAATTATGAAGTTTCAGGCGCTAAAAGTTTAATTTCAGTCGTAATTATTAATGACGTTCAAAGAAATATTACAGTAGAGCCAAGACAATACACCATATTTGACATTTCTTGTGATGATATTTTTTTACTATGGGTTGAGAGCTGTCTAATGTTACCTCAGTGGCCTCTTGATTAGTTTGACCCATCCATAACTTTACTAACATTTGTAAATAAAACGTTTTGAAACGTTTTGGAACATTTTTAAAGATTTCGAAATATGAGTGAAAGTACAATAACTTTTTTACAAAACTCTCCAAACGGTCGTGTGAAATAAAATAGGCCTCTGACATGGTTTCTGTAACGACCACTGAACAGGGACCGGTGGCTTAACGTGCGGTCCGAAGCACTGAAACGTTTTTCTTTTCGGAGATTCAGTTTCAGTTGATTGGATAGAATAGACGGGACACAAAAGCCACTTTAAAAATCTGTCAAATACAAAAGTTTCTTCTTGGAATGCACATTGAATTACCAACTGTGGTTTTGGCAAAAGTCCAACTGTGGAATGTGTAAGTTCATTACCAATCTTGGAACAATTTCTAGTCATCAACATTTAAAAATCGGTCTTTGATTCTTATCTTTGACTTTTCAGATTTAACATTCTATTGATAGATATGGTGGTATCATTATCTTGTTATAAAGGTTATATTTTATCAATTACAAAAATGATGCTCTTCATTCTTTTTACAGTTTCTTTAGAATTTCAGGGAAACTGTCTGAACCATCTTCAAGAATTTTCTTCGAAATTTTTTGAATGTCTCATTTAGAGTGAAATTGATTTACCGACTTAGGTATTCCGCTTATTTGAATTTTGGTTGGAAGTATTCTGCGTAATTCGGGGCTCATACAGCCACAGTCGTTCCAGCTGAAATATGAGCAACACTTGTATCCGGGCTTGCTGGGATTGTTACTCTATTTTATGTCAGACTCATTTGCAATTTTAATACATTTCCAAACACGACGATTATATACCGTAGTAAGTACCTATTGAAACAAAATTTTATATAGTTATGTCTTTAAAATAATAAGCTGAACCTACAATTATGTTGTTATTTTGGGGATTATAACAGCGATTATATTTATTGTTATACCTGCCATAATAATCCCGTTCAAAATAACAATCTAATTGTAGTGAACAACAGTGAAAATCTTAAAATTAAGCTTAACCTAACCTGCCTCATTTCCTTATGTTCAGCTTTGGTTGTTTATTTTCGTAATTTCTTTTTTGTTGTACTTTAATATAAACTTTTACATTTGTATTGTTATTTTTCTGTGTTCCTCTTCGTATCATAAAAGATAAATTCCATACCATCTACCATTCCTTGGCGTCTATTTCGGGTTTACGATACACAAATGGATTCCATGACAGGAGACGGTTGACAAATGGATATTGATACTTACTTTTATAGTATTTTATTACTGTTTGACATTCTGGACGACATTTTGCTCTACGAAAGTTTTATGACCAATATTATGATGTCACTTTTAGTATCGCATCAAAGAAAATGTACTTACATTTCATTATGTTTATTTTTATGTTAAACATCATAACACATCAAATATTTTGTCAAACAGATAAAAGAGTTTAAAAACTGTTAATGTACGAAACATGTTGCTTAAATTTAAATAATTTAAATTGAGTTAGGTTAGTGAAGTTATCATTATCATGGATAAGTCGATAGTTATATTTTAATAAGTGGATTTAATTGTTGTATGTTTTTGTAGTGCCAACATTTTTATTAGTAGGTACTACATATTTTTATTTGTCAAACTCAAAAACTTTACTCAACCAAACCTAAACTAAACATATAAATTATATATAAAATATTAGAAAATTTTAACGCACACAACAATTTCGCCTTCCACAGTTTTTTTTTACAATCACGTACAAACCACCATAGCCCTATTATGGGTAGTAGAACAAATTATTACCTTCTGTCTTTTAATAGAGATATTAAAGTCAATAAAAGGCACTCAGTTTCCGGTAATGGGTAGCGTAAAGGAGTTATAACAGCAGGACGTCATTATCGAGTTGCGATGTCACAATGTTTATAGGCCTTTTACGATTAAGGAAAATGATGCGCTTTTGGTCTGAGTCTCTAGAAAGGATCGTATCTTTTGAACAAGTAACAAAATACATTCATCATGTTTTTCTGTTTCATTTGTTTAAGTTAAGTAAGTATATGGCACTTAAAAAGAAGAAGTATTTTTGCTACTGCTTCCATGCTGGACTGGGAGTAATAGAAAAACATAGAATAAACCAGCTGCATTTCCTCCCGGTCATGCTGTAAAAACCAGCTAAGGGATTCGAGGGTTTCAGTGTATTGCAATGATGGGCTGACAACCTGTCACTATATCTATAGCGATACACATTTCAGGTTAATATTGCCCTCAGAACTTGTCAGACGTGGCGGAACGACCTTTTCTTTGGTCGTTTACGCTCTGCCTACCCCAATCGGGATAAAGGCGTGATTATATGTATGTATGTATTTCTGCTGCTACTACTAAAAGGGCAAGGATTACTTAGCGAGATTCTACACCTATGAGTAAATCCTCAGGAATCTACTGACCATGTCATAGACTTGTCCCATAGCTAGCTTTTATGATACCTTCAGGAAGAGAAGGGGTATTTCTATTCTATTCCGTCATCACGCACTAATATTTCAGCAAACTCAAATATATACTTCTATCGATCCTCAAAACCTTTGTTACAGCAATAGAGTAGGCTGATATGGCGCCAGCTACAATTTTCCCGCCTAGCAACGACCTTGGACATGAACTTTGCCCTCAACCTCATAAAGATTATTCAATTTAGAACCAGCAAAGACAAAGTAAACAAGAATGACGAATGAGTAGTAGAATGATGAATGAATTCATGAAATTCAGAAGTGTCAGTTCATGGTTCAAATGTTTGATATTTCTAAGGATATTTCCAACAAAGGTCATACTTATTCTGAGTGAAAGTTTAAATAAAAAAATACATTTAGCGAAAAAAATCTTCCTCGTCTCAAGAAGATTTATTTTCTCTTGATACCGAGTAAGTATAATGAAACTGAAAGTGACAGGACTGATTTTAATTTAGTTTTTGAAGCGGCATCCAGAAATGAGCCCAATTTCAGTAATTATACAACATGTAACAGAAAGGGTATATGCATCGTGAAATGTGTGAATCCACCCATGAAACTGAACAACTTTCCCTAAGGAACATAGGTCGAAATACGAAAAAAAAAATTCGACTTCCGATACTAAATGTGCAGTCAGCTGATGCATTTTGTATGGAAGGTCAATTTTTCTTTTTCGTTTTTCGACCTATGTTTCTTAGGGAAAGTTGTTCAGTTTCATGGGCAGATTCACACCTTTCTTGATACATATACCCTTTCTGTTACACGTTGTATAACTGATGGTGTTCCGAAAACTGAAAGGAGTTGCTTGATCAGTAAATTTTTTTGCGATTTTTGGCTTTCCCCAAAGGTTCCCCATAAATTTTTTCAGATGGTAGTAGTTATTAAATATGGAGAAATTTTTATTTCTTAGTATAATTATTAAAGTACAAATATTACACCTTGTATATTCTGTGGTATGGCGATAAATAGCGATCTTGTAGTCACCGACCCGTCTCGTGACCGCAGCC
Source organism: Scrobipalpa atriplicella (assembly GCA_029255725.1). Lineage (NCBI taxonomy): Eukaryota > Metazoa > Arthropoda > Insecta > Lepidoptera > Gelechiidae > Scrobipalpa > Scrobipalpa atriplicella. Next base: position 4,143 of record JARACY010005347.1, on the reverse strand, counting down.
CATTTCGTAACGATGAAACGAACAGGCCATTACAGGTCGCCCCTGATATATTTTACCTGTACGTCGCTTCCATTTTCCGATCACACACACGTTTATATTGGATATGGGATACATTGGTGGTGATTCAGGCACAACTTGACTTATTTTACTTGCTTAAATTTTTACAAATAGAGGGACAGAAATACAACTGCAGATTTTAATTCTCTCAAAAGTGATAATACTACAGTATTTAGCATGCCATCTTATTTAACGTAGGTATGTTACGTAAATTTTATAGGATTATTTTATTTATTTCTTCCCCCTTTTTATTCAAATTTTGAAAATGTCAGGACTTATATTTAGTTTGGTTGTGTCTACGGCCGAATCGGTACCATTTTATTTTATCCTGTAACATTTCATGGCAATGTTATTAAATTGACGTGTTTTTGTTTGTCATTTGTGTTGGAAACGCCGTATTTGCAAATGTAGTATGACATAACATCCCACTAGCCCTCTTGTATCCAGGCTTATTGCTCATATTTCAGTTGGAATGACTGCGGCTGTATGAGCCCGGGATTACGCAGTCACTACTTCCCGACTTCCAAGCTTTCAACCAAAATTTCAAATTTCAACCATCATTTCATCGCGTAATCTTTTGAGACAAGCAGGAATTTACGATGAAAGAAAGCCCAGAGTATGATTCTGTCTGAAATTTTCCAAGTGAAAGCTTTCAGTTCTCTCTATCTACCCAACGGTACCAGGAATCATATTAAGGTAAAAAGTAAGGCAAAAATCCTCACACCAATAAGCCAAAATAACGAAAAGGGCTCATCACAAGTTAGCGTCCTTAGGACAGTAACAGTTTTCCTAATTTTCTTCTGGAAGTAGCTTTCATCTCTTCCGGTAATGTTTTTGTGACCACTCGACAACCGATAGATCCTAATACCTATTAAAAATTTGATTTTTTTACTGCCATTCCATCTGTTCCAGATTCTGTCTCGCTGCACTACTGCAACCGCGAGGTGCGGATATCGGAATCCGGACCAGATAGCGAGGGCTACATCCGGACGCCCGGGTATCCGCACTACTACATCGGCGTCGACGAGTGCCGGTGGAGGCTCAGGGCTAATCCGGAGCAGAAGATCCGGGTCACCCTGCTCGATGTTAGTTTGAGAAGTAAGTTGTTGAAAAGTTTTACTAGTCATTTATTTGTCATCATCAATATTATCATCATTATCCACATATCCCTTACATGGGAATGCTGTCTTCCTTTACACGCCTTTACTTGAATTTATCCTTCCGCTAGAAGATTTGACATCTTGATGCGCTACAACCAGAGGAGAGGGAACTGAGGATACAACATCAAATGCCCTTTCAGCTTCCGTGAAAAATCTTTTTCTTTTCTCCATTTTTAGTCTTTACCTCTTAGTTATATCTACCAACTACATATTAAGACATGCATCGTCGTATTTAGTTTATTGGTGAGCTTCGATGTTTGTTGCATTGATTGCAACTTTCATATTGATGAAGAAAAAAATCTGCACTAATTGCATCGCTCAACCAATTCTTTTCTTTCACAGGTATAGGACCTTTCGAAAATCACTGCACAGACCACGTAACAGTTGAAGATTCAAACGGAGATGCACTTCTGACTTCCTGTGATCAAGTGGAGCTTCCCTTGAGGCTAGAGTCCTCGACTGACACGGTGGAGATAGCTGTAGAGTCAAGGTCTGAGGGTGCCTTTCCTAAGAGAGGAGTGTTGTTGCATTATAAAAGTGAGTACATTCTTCTTTTTATTCATTCATTTATTGTAGCAAGCAAGACAACGTTAGGGTTGACCCTAGTACAAAAAGTATGTCCCTTTTGTTTGTTACAAGTAAAGTCTACAAATCCTAGTTTCTTAAGCATAGTAACGCCATCTTTAGCATTTCTGAAGAACTTTTTCAGCGCCATCTGTTAAAACGTTTGTGTACTTCTACAGGTATAGGCTGCGTAACACTGCCAGCGCCGTCTGACGGCTACCTCGTGTACCGCAACGAGGACGTGGCCCACTACATGTGCAACGTGAACTTCGTTTTCGTCGACACGCGACAGAGGGCGCGCGTTCTTTGGTGCTACGACGATAATAGGTGGAACGATTCTGTGCCTTTTTGTGTCGGTAAGAACTTTTTATCATCTTTGATTTCAATGACAGCACTACTATTATTGAATTAAATTGCTTCGAACTTGTGCTTAGCTTACGTGTCGAAGTTGTCACTAAAATGATTGAATTTTAGTGACGAACGAACAGTACCTACTTAATTTTTTTTTTTGAGTTTCGAATAAAATCTTTTGAATAAAAATACTTCATCTTATTTTACATCTTGAAATGAAGAAGAGTCTGGCTGTAATGAATGATAGCAGCAAGTAATAAACAAAACATTCACCGTGCATAAAAACTTGTTATAACAGCAACTGGAATTCGAGGGGGAAAAGTGCACATGCGCAAGTCGTCTGTCACCCTCCCTGTCATATTCTCAATAGTTCCATAAATTGGACTGAAACAGCATTCTTTTATCGGGTACTAACTCATTCTTAAAAATGGTCCATAGGTTTCAAAAAAGGAAACTTTATTTTATTTGAGTTAGGGTGCATTTTTCCGCGAACAAGTCCGTTATTATTTTCATCTGGCCACAAAGGGCTTCGCACTTCGGTTTGATAAATACTGGCAGGAAGGGTTCATTCATTCGGTCTTTGGTCGTCGTCCGCCGCGCTCGGATTTGAATTTCGAACACTCGTCAGTGTCACGCGTTCACGAAGCACGTGTTGACAAAGTGAGTTCTCCAATTTTTATTAGTGTTCTAAAAATAATAATTTATTGAAGTGTTTTAGTTTTCCTGTGCGTGGGGTTTGTGTTATATTTCGATTTTATTCTGTGGTTTTTTCTTGTGATGTTTTTACGGAGGATGCTGCATCGCCACGCGTGTAGCTGTAACAAGCAATGAGGCATAAGTAGAAGGAATTTATTGATAGAAAAAATTAACTTAAAATAATATAATTTTAATTTAATTTGACCTGCGATCTTTCCGTGTATAGTGCGTTTGATATCAATTGACATTGAACTACTTTTTTTATTGATAAGGGATCTATTTGAACTGTAAGAGCATAATAAAATTGGTAATCATCGTTTATTTTGTGTGTTGCTAAACACTGATAAGATTGTATTTCTGTCGATTGAATCGTTTGCTATTTTCTCCGCCGCGGTGATAATTTTTTTTTAAGAAACACAATAGCTATACACAATACTTGAGCCGGTCAAGTATAAGAAAATTAATTTAAAAATAAACAGTTAACTAAAATGGTATAAAATTTTAGGTCAATTAGGTCTACAAATTCGTCTAAATCATTCATGGACGCACGCAAACATTTTGGAATCGTTCCAAATTTAAAGACGAGGCAGAAAAAAATACCTACCTTCCTGCCAGCTACATTTGGAGCTTATACAAAATGAATACTGTTTTCTGATGGATACTTACTCAATGATTCTGATGGATGATATACAAACATTTTTAATTTTTAAACGAAAAAGAATACTAATTTTAAACTTAGCCTCTTAAGTTATTCTTCTTCTTCAGCTTATAGCTTCCTAAAGTTATATTCCAAAATATTTCGCTTTCCGGAATTAAACACGCTGTTTTCCTCAGCTTTATTTGCTAATAAAATAACTTTTATGTATTAGAACGACAAAATTCTCAATTCAGTTTCGTAGCCCCCGTGTAACGTCGGTCGGGGAATTTCGACTTGAGGAAATTCCCCATTTATGTGTGTTTATTTATTTTTACCCCATCTTGGACGTTATTACCCCAGCTTAGATGTTTTTACCCCATCTTAGATGTTTATGTGGAGGTAATAGCATTGTTTTGCATTTCGTGAGGGACCGAACCTATTTCCTTTCGGGACATTTAATTTTACAGCCAGGTGCAGTTTCGGGACAAATTCAAAGAGATATTCAGGAACGTTTCGGTCCACAAAATGAGTTTTGGATTCAATTGTACGAGGAAGAAAGATAGAAATATCGTTTAAAAAAAAACTGTTTGCTTCATAGTACAATAACAAAGTAAGTTTAAACTTCTAAGTTCAAAAGTAACCCTATCCGTATGTTTCGTTAGCTTTCCCCACCTATAT
>JARACY010005346.1:0-22240 GCA_029255725.1 Scrobipalpa atriplicella | reverse complement strand
GTCATAGAAAAGGGCTCAGTCGATATGAGCTCTTCTCATATTTCATCTTTTTACTTTCTTTCTCTTCCGTTTTTTTTAGTCAGTGGTTATGCTTTATGAGCAGACATCTTTGAGGTAGCGGGGAAAAGTTTGCCCATCTATTTCACACTGAAGCGATTGAATGATGATTGGATTTTCAAGGCGCAGACTGTGCCATTCAATGTTAAGTTAAATGTCCGGAATCGAAATCGACCCAATGAACCCTGGTTTCAAGTTTATAAACCGCCTAATAGCACAGCTAATAGGCCTCTGACATGGATTATGTAACTAACAGAACTACTATTAACGACCAGAACCGATGGCATAACGTGTCCTCCGAAGGTTTGAAACTGGCTTTATTTACATATACATTAATTTATTCTCATATGCTATTATAACAAACCAGGCTAAAAAAAATGCTATTATAACTCACTTTCTCAAATCAGCAACTTTTTATGAAATGTCAAAAACGCTTTTTTGTATGAAAATAGTAAATTATGACGTCACATTTTAGTAAATATTGACTAATCAAATCAATAACTTATATACTTTTAATTCGATTATTAAAATCTAAATGTGCATTTTTTTTTAATGATGAATGAAATCCACAATATTTTTAGCCATTAGTTTTAAGTATAAACGTTTTGAATTTTTTAAGCTACCCAGTCAAGTAGCCAATTAATTAAATAAATTAATTGGAAACATTTAAACTCAAAAAATCTAAAAAGGTAGCGGTAGGTAGCTGACAGATGCTATTCCTATAGATTTTAGTTACAATTTCTTTTGTTTTCCTGCGGAATGGCATTGGTCGCAGCTATTCTTAGATTTAAAAGAGTATAGTTCAATTCAATTCTTAATTAATGGCTTTTGTGTAGTCACAATTCTGCCAATGTCACGTAAATTATTGATAAATTATATAAGGGAGAGTCTAATATTGAGAACGTGGAGTCAAAGATACCCTTCTCCTTCAAGAGAAAGGTACAGACTCCCAAGAGTATAGTTGATAGCGTAGGGTTATTTTTTAGCTTGGGGTCATTTTGTTGACAGCTCGGGGTCATTTTGTTACAAAAGTCAAAGCCAAATTATTTATTTCTAAATATATTCCTAAGGATACTTTTAGAACTTGGTACTTTTAGAACAGCTCGGGGTCATTTTGTTGACAGCTTGGGGTCAGTTTGTTGATAGTTTGCGTTTTTTGTTTTTAAATTGGGGTCAGTTTGTTAATTAGTTCAGGACATTATGTTGATAGTTCAGAGTCATCCTTTTGATAGTTTAGGTCTTAGGGTCATTTTGTTGATAGTTGGGGGTCATTTTATTGATAGCAAATGACGTCCTGCAATCTAGGCTAAATCTGTGACAGTCATATGGATGTCACACAAATAGCCTCAATTTGTATAAAAACGTCCGGTTCTCATTTATCTTTAATTTTTATTTCTATACAAATTTTACAATTTTGATTTAATATATAAGATAAACTGTATAATTTGTTAATCTTTCACCCAGGGACGGGCTAGTGACGCCATCTCAAGTGACAACTCGGAACCTATCACTCGCAGTGGCGGAGTGTTTCTGGCGCATGGTGCGCGCCTCAGTAGAGCAACAAGCGGACGCCTTCAAAGCCATGAGGTTCAACTTGGAGACAGAGTGGAAGAACACATTCCCCAGGTGAGATTAACATCAACAAAAATATACAATAATCCTAACAATTCGAATCTACAATAACCCCAATTGTCAATATAATGACCCCCAACTATCAACAAAATTATCCCAATTGACAATATAATGACCCCCAACTATCAACAAAATTATCCCAATTGACAATATAATGACCCCCAACTATCAACAAAATTATCCCAATTGACAATATAATGACCCCCCAACTATCAACAAAATTATCCCAATTGACAATTAATTGACTCCAACTATCAAAAACCAAACCCAATTGTCAACATAATGACCCATAATGATCCCAACTATCAACATGACCCCTAATTTATTTACTATAATATATTAAATTAATACATAAATGACCATTATTACTATTACCAAATAAATTATAATTTTACCAAAATTACAATTATTATCAAATAAATGACCATTATTATCAATTAGGTCATTGTTATTATCAAAATTAAATTTAAAGTAAAGGATCAGTAACCAGTAGGCTTACACTATGACTAATATGATTATTTTATAAATGACCAGGATTAATTTAAAAAACTTTTATAAAATATCTAATAGCCCGTTTGTTTCAGGGCCCCAGTAAAGGTGACGCTATCGGAGGGACCTTACCACGTGGCGCAGTTCAGGGACTCCGCGAGGGAGTTCGATCTCAACAAGGAATCTGACCTCGCTGATTTGAGAAAGTGAGTTATAATAGCATTTTTTTTAGCCTGGTTTGTTATAATAGCATATGAGAATAAATTAATGTATATGTAAATAAAGCCAGTTTCAAACCTTCGGAGGACACGTTATGCCATCGGTTCTGGTCGTTAATAGTAGTTCTGTTAGTTACATAATCCATGTCAGAGGCCTATTAGCTGTGCTATTAGGCGGTTTATAAACTTGAAACCAGGGTTCATTGGGTCGATTTCGATTCCGGACATTTAACTTAACATTGAATGGCACAGTCTGCGCCTTGAAAATCCAATCATCATTCAATCGCTTCAGTGTGAAATAGATGGGCAAACTTTTCCCCGCTACCTCAAAGATGTCTGCTCATAAAGCATAACCACTGACTAAAAAAAACGGAAGAGAAAGAAAGTAAAAAGATGAAATATGAGAAGAGCTCATATCGACTGAGCCCTTTTCTATGATACCTCTGTGACAGGTCATTTAAGTCGCCGGTCAGACTATAATTATAGAAAAAGTTATCCATTTAATTATTTGTTTACAGAGAGGTGGAGTTACGAATGCGTAACAGTGTGCGTGGCGGCCGCACCGTCTCTACTGACGTCATCTCCATGACAGTCAAAGGACCCGGGATACAGAGGATGGTGTTAGTAGACCTGCCTGGAGTCATTTCGGTAAGTTACCTCCAGCTGCAAGCGATATGACTCCAAACTATCAACAAAATATCGACAAAGTAACCCCAAAATGAGCCCTAAATGTTCACCAAAATGACCCCAAGATATCAACATAATGACCCCAAGATATCAACATAATGACCCTAGATATCAACATAATGACCCCAAGATATGAACATAATGACCCTAAGATATCAGCTTAATTACCCCAAGATATCAATATAATGACCCCAAGATATTGACAAAATGACCCCTATCTATCAATTAAATGTGCTATCATTAAAATAACCCCAAGTTATCTTTAAAATAACCTACGCTATCAACGAAATGACTCCCAAAAAAATAACATAATGAACAAATAACACCAAACGATCATCAAAATGGCACTGAGCAGTCAACAAAACAAATTGACCACCTGTGTTATAAATTCAAACGATCAACAAAATGACCCCATTCATAGTAATTCCTTTATGTTACAGACACAAACGGTGGACATGGCATCTGACACCAGGGAAGCTATCAAACAGATGTCCAAACAATACATGGAGAATCCCAACGCTATCATCTTGTGCATACAGGTACTATACTATACAGTGGCCTCGATTCACGCCGTCCAGTTACTAATTCTAATTCTTAGTAGCGCTGTCACTTTCTTATATTTGACATAAGAACAGGATAGCAAGACTTTGACATTCCTAATCTGACATTAAATTGCTTAAATTTGACATTAGATTGCTTATTTAACGTAAAATAAGGAACATGCTCTATGCTCGGTTCTTATTTAAAGCAGCTTATGTCAAATAAGGAAAGTCAAACACATGTGTTTATTTGCTATCCTGTTCTTATGTCAAAGTAAAGAAAGTGACAGCGCTATCTTAAAATTAGTTTTGTCAATATCAATATCAATGTCAGTTTTGTGTCTTCTCATTGGTCTCTTTTGGAATACTCAACAGTGGCGCTATCTGCAATTAGCTTTGCGTTTTTATCCCCATTACAACTATAGAAGGGCAATCCAGTGACAGTGACGTGTATTCAACAACTGTCCGTACAGGAGCCATGAGTTTTTGAATGTATGGCATTGAGTTTACTTCCTTGAAGGATCAGGGTTTGTGTTTGCCCCAAGTTTTCCCTAACACTTTGCTTTCCAAAACCTTTATTACACTTCCCTGCCGATCAGGCTCGATTCGTTATACAATGCTAGTACACAGGTATTACTTGAAATCAACTACTTAAGCTAAGAAGCAATGTAAACCAAATCGGGCCCGATCGACAGAGAAAGTGTAATAAGCCTTAAGTATTGTGTATTTTGATGATTTTCGAAAAATATTTTTCATATTTATTATACTGTAGCAAACTGAAAGAGGTTGTAAGTCAACCAAACTGAACAAACTTTCACAAGGAAATTCTTTCAAGAGATGACTTCCTCATCTAAAATTACCACCTCAATCGGACAATTTGTATGAGCAAACCAAATTTTTATATTTATTTTCTGAATTTCTTTGTTCAGTTTTTTTGACTGAACAAACTCTTTCAGTTTGCGGGATACTGTTGCATACTCGCGGTATGTTTTAGTGAACTAATATGAATTATGTTTGTACTTGCAGGATGGTTCAGTGGACGCTGAGCGCAGCAATGTGACAGATCTAGTGTCATCATGTGACCCGCAAGGCAAGCGGACTATCTTTGTACTTACTAAGGTTGATTTAGCAGAAGAAAACCTCGCCAATCCTAACAGGGTAAGCTAAACTATTCTTCTCAGTCTTGCCAAGCCTGAGTGCTTAATAATCTGACCCTTTTATTTTAACTGCCTCTGTGGTCTAGTGGTCTAAGCCGTGGGCTTACGATCCGGAGGTCCTGGGTTCGATTCCCAGGGGGGAATACAAAGTTGATATTTGTCAATTTATCACTTTGTGAGGTTTTTCCCAGTTTGGTTAGGACATTGCAGGCTGAATCACCTGACTGTCCGAAAAGAAAAAGGATTCCGTGCTTCGGAGGGCACGTTAAGCCGTCGGTCCCGGTCGCTGTCTTTGATAGTGGTCGTTACTGAAACCATGTCAGAGGCCTATAGCTGTGCCTAGTAGGCGGTTTGAAAACTCTGACACCAGGGTTTATCGGATCGTTTGAAAATCCACTCGCTAAGAAGAAGATTTTCAGATTACGCCATTGATTTTTATTTTAAGAAATAGATTTTTAAAATAGGTCATTGGCGAGAAGATGACATTATCACTGAACTGAACAGCTAATTGACTATCCCCCAGATCCGTCGCATCCTAGAAGGTAAACTATTCCCGATGAAGGCTCTAGGATACTACGCGGTGGTGACCGGACGCAGCCGCAAGGATGACTCCATACAGAGCATACGGGAATACGAGGAACGGTTCTTCAGGTCATCCAAGTTGTTCAAGTTAGTATATTATGGTGCAAATTGGCTACTTTCCAACTAGTCAAATCAGCAACTTTTTATGAAATGTCAAAAACGCTTTTTTGTATGAAAATAGTAAATTATGACGTCACATTTTAGTAAATATTGACTAATCAAATCAATAACTTATATACTTTTAATTCGATTATTAAAATCTAAATGTGCATTTTTTTTTAATGATGAATGAAATCCACAATATTTTTAGCCATTAGTTTTAAGTATAAACGTTTTGAATTTTTTAAGCTACCCAGTCAAGTAGCCAATTAATTAAATAAATTAATTGGAAACATTTAAACTCAAAAAAATCTAAAAAGGTAGCGGTAGGTAGCTGACAGATGCTATTCCTATAGATTTTAGTTACAATTTCTTTTGTTTTCCTGCGGAATGGCATTGGTCGCAGCTATTCTTAGATTTAAAAGAGTATAGTTCAATTCAATTCTTAATTAATGGCTTTTGTGTAGTCACAATTCTGCCAATGTCACGTAAATTATTGATAAATTATATAAGGGAGAGTCTAATATTGAGAAACGTGGAGTCAAAGATACCCTTCTCCTTCAAGAGAAAGGTACAGACTCCCAAGAGTATAGTTGATAGCGTAGGGTTATTTTTTAGCTTGGGGTCATTTTGTTGACAGCTCGGGGTCATTTTGTTAACAAAAGTCAAAGCCAAATTATTTATTTCTAAATATATTCCTAAGGATACTTTTAGAACTTGGTACTTTTAGAACAGCTCGGGGTCATTTTGTTGACAGCTTGGGGTCAGTTTGTTGATAGTTTGCGTTTTTTGTTTTTAAATTGGGGTCAGTTTGTTAATTAGTTCAGGACATTATGTTGATAGTTCAGAGTCATCCTTTTGATAGTTTAGGTCTTAGGGTCATTTTGTTGATAGTTGGGGGTCATTTTATTGATAGCAAATGACGTCCTGCAATCTAGGCTAAATCTGTGACAGTCATATGGATGTCACACAAATAGCCTCAATTTGTATAAAAACGTCCGGTTCTCATTTATCTTTAATTTTTATTTCTATACAAATTTTACAATTTTGATTTAATATATAAGATAAACTGTATAATTTGTTAATCTTTCACCCAGGGACGGGCTAGTGACGCCATCTCAAGTGACAACTCGGAACCTATCACTCGCAGTGGCGGAGTGTTTCTGGCGCATGGTGCGCGCCTCAGTAGAGCAACAAGCGGACGCCTTCAAAGCCATGAGGTTCAACTTGGAGACAGAGTGGAAGAACACATTCCCCAGGTGAGATTAACATCAATATCAACTCTTTTTGATAGATAATTTCTTCCATGCTGGACTGGGAGTGGTAATAAAACATAGAATGTGCCAGCTGCATCTCCTCCCGGGCATGCTGTAAAAACCAGCTAAGGGATTCGAGGGTTTCTGTTCATTGCAATTAGGCGATGGGCTGACAACCTGTCACTATAGCAATATACGCAATCATCTGTAATAACCCTCAAAACTTGTCAAACGTGGCGAAACGACCTTTTTTTAGGTCGTTTTTGCTCTGCCTATCCCATTAGGGATAAAGGCGTGATTATATGTATGTATGTTGATTAGATAAGCGGTGGTGTCTGTGTCGAGATAATGTGAGATACACTTTGTCAATCCGATGTGCGTTCTGGACCTTATGTATAATGAAAACAGGGCAAGGAATGTTGTTAAGTGTTGTTATTTGTTCCAGGCAACGCGAGCTCGACCGCGACGAGTTGTTTGAGCGAGCTCGAGCTGAGTTACTCGACCAGTCAGCCGAGTTGTCTGCAGTAGCGGCGCCGCAGTGGGAGCAGAGACTGCAGCAAGCATTGTGGACCACCGCACAGGACAAAGTAAACAGTTTTAGGACATCGCCTTGAGATCGAGTCCTGGCAGCATTTTTTACTCTTAAATCTAAATAAAAAGTAACTAAACTTAAAAAAATCTTTCGTTTCAGGTATTTTCGGGAATATATTTACCGGCTGCCGCTCAGGCCAGCGAAGATGTCGGTAAGTTACGAAACATTTAAAAACTGTTTGTTAAAAAACAAAAAATTTACTGTCAAAAAGATGTTTTTGATACATACGTTCAACTGTGAATACTTATTATCAGAAGTAGGATTTCTTTGACTCTTCTCTCGACTTATTTGCATGAGAGTACCCTTAATAAGTCCCTCTTGTTAATATTAGACAAAAAATAATTTCCTAGTCTTATTTTTTGCTTGATTTGTTTTATTTCGCTCTTCAGTGACGGCGTTGCCATTTAGAAAAGCAAAACAAATGAATGCTTCGACGAACAAGAAGCTTAATAACAACAATACAACAATGAAGTCGAATAACAGCAATTTAACTACAAATAACAATCATCTGCCTGTTGTATGGCTTGAGCCGTATGATCTTGATTACAGTGAGATATTTAGACCTTATTTTAAAGTGTATTTTGTTAGTTTTGTTGATAATTTGGGGTCAGTTTGTTGATAGTTTGGGGTCAGTTTGTTGATAGTTTGGGGTCAGTTTGTTGATAGTTTGGGGTCAGCTTGTTGATAGTTTGGGGTCAGTTTGTTGATAGTTTGGGGTTAGTTTGTTGACGTCTTAGGGAAACGTTTTTTTGACAAATTGGGGTTATTGTAGATTCGAATTGTTAGGATTATTGTATATTTTTGTTGATTTAAGACAATCACACACAACATTATTAAGTTTGAATAATAACCATCTTTATTTCTATCATTTAGATGTACTCGTAGTTGAACTTTTGGTTTACAGTGTATTTTTGTACATTTGATGGTATTTTTGCTGTACATTGTAATAATTTAGTTCATTTTGTCACTAGCTGAACATCCTAACGGAAACCATGGTAATTCACACAAACAAAATCTATATTATGGGTTTATCACATATTATGGGTTTTATTTTCTTCTTGTAATTATTTATCAAGGCAAGCTTTGGTGCTTGTAGGGTCAACTCTTTCAAAACTATTGAGCTATTTTTCGGTGACCTTGCTCTATCGGAGATTCTATCTCTGTCGCTTATGATGTTACTTAGACTTAGAGCCAAGAAAGAATCAACCCATAAAATAAGAAAATTAAGTTGTTTTTAAAAGATGATCTCAGGAGTTTCATTGAGACAACCGGTGTGACCGAAGGACAGGTAGTTACTGTATTTTGATCTTAGGCCCGTATTTATAATCAGCTCTCAAAAGTGACAGCGAGTTTGAGTTCGTATCAGAAATGTCATTTCAATACAAAACGACCTGTCGAATCCGCACTTAATATCGCTCTCAATCTTGAGAGTGTTTTATAAATACGACCCTTAGCTCCTATTCCTCGATGTACCGCGCTAGAAAAATTGTAATTTTACGGACAATTTCAATATCGTTTGACAGACAAATTCAACACTTCGGTGGATATAAAACTGCGCGAGTGGGCGGAGTCAGAGCTACCAACTCAGTCCATCCGCGCGGGACGAGACGCGCTCAGGGAAGAGTTCACGGAGCTCATGAGCAGGGGACAGGACAGGTGAGACTCTTCTTAGACAAACTGAAGGCCAAGCTTAATTCCAAGCTTAATGAATTGGGTACTTGACTGGGTAGCTTAAAAAATTCAAAACGTTTATATTTAAAACTGATGGCTCAAAATATTGTGGATTTCATTCATCATTTAAAAAATAAATGCACATTTAGATTTTAATAATCAAGTTACAAGTATATAAGTTATTGATTTGAGTAGTCAATATTTACTAAAATGTGACGTCATAACTCACTATTTTCATACAAAAAAGCGTTTTTGACATTTCATAAAAAGTTGCTGATTTGACTAGTTGGAAAGTAGCCAATTGGCTTTCTATAAATTCATAAAAAGAAACTTGTAGAACTATTTTTTGGGTGAGCTCGCTCCATCGTCGACTCTATGTCTGTTGTCTGTCGTTACTGACCTAGATTATATTATAGTCAAGAGCAAACTAATTTATACAATAATAAAAATAAAAAGAGAACACGGAACGTTACACTAGAGGTCAATGTTTTCAAATTATGACCACGACAAAACTATTACTTCTATGCTGGACTGGTAGTGATAGAAAAACATAGAATGTGCCAGCTGCATCTCCTCCCGGGCATGCTGTAAAAACCAGGGTTTCAGTGTATTGCAATTTAGGCGATGGGCTGACAACCCGTCACTTTAGCAATATACATAATCACCTGTAACAATAACCCTCAAAACTCGTCAGATGTGGCGGAAGAAACATCGTTAGGTCGTTTTCGCTCTTCCTACCCCATTAGGGATAAAGGCGTGATTTTATGTATGTATGTCAAAACTAAAAAAAGAATCGAATTTGTTGAATATCTTTTACCATAATCGTGCCTAATATGAAACATTTTGTAACAGTGATCCTGTGTACGAACCTGTTAAGAAGGAGGCCGTTGAAGAGGCACTAAGGAGGCATCAGTGGGAAGAAAGGGCACAAGATGTGAGTCTATTCATTAAACACAAAAATGTTACACTTATTCACTGTCAATTTATCAATATTGTTATATACACCCTGCCATTTGGGTATTTACCCAATTATCTTCATAAAATTAATTTAGTTGGTATTAGTGGCTATTTCATTAAATTATCGATGGTATGCCTCGTTAATATGTTTTTTTTTTTCTGTATAATTTTGTTATTTTTGCAATTTTCTGAACTGCACAAAAAAAATTGAAATTATTTTTAGTCACTATTTTGACGCGCAGTCGCATTGAGCGTTGGTGAGTGACTGAATGAGTTAACGCTGATCAGTAATATTCTAATTCGCGATGTGGTCTCAAGTGAACTACATATTTCCTCTAAGGTTTGCCCGGATGTCAATTCGTCACGTTTGGCAAACAATCTGTAACGTTTTCAGGTACTTCTATGCTGGACTGGGAGTGATAGAAAAACGTAGAATGTGCCAGGTGCATCTCCTCCCGTGCATGCTGTAAAAATCAGCTAAGGGAATCGAGGGTTTCAGTGTATTGCAATTTAGGCGATGGGCTGACAACCCGTCACTATAGCAATATACGTAATCATCATCTGTATTAGCCCTCGAAACATCAGACGTGGCGGAACAACTTATGTTTAGGTCGTTTTTTGCTCTGCCTACCCCATTAGGGATACAGGCGTGATTTTATGTATGTATGTATGTTTTCAGGTACTACGAGTTCTACAACTGAACGCTTTACAAGACCGATGTGTAGGCTCCAGGGTGGAATGGGACGCAGCGGTCAGTCTCATGGAGACCGCACTTGTTGCGAAGGATCAACAAGTGGAAAATGAACTGTCCGCACTCTGTGGTGAGCTCTAAGTCAAACTCAAAACATTTAATTAAACTAACAAACGAATAACTCACTTTAAATAAAGAGTCGCGTACTTGACGACTAGTTTCGGAGCTTAAGCTTTGTTAGTTTAATTAAGGGGATCCCCGGTGCGGCCAGCGCCCTCATCAGTTAAAAAAATCATAACTCACTGAAAACGCAATGTGGTCAAACATGGTTTCAACCATAAATTTAACACATAATAGTAAAAAGGCCTGGACGACGATACGCAAACTTACCAGCGAACCACCTCCGCCCGTGCCCCCAGCAAAGGTCACAGCAAATCAAATAGCCCATCAGTTGATCCTTAACGGTAGACCACCTCACCGACTTGGCAAACTTACCAAAAGCAGTGGCTCGAGCTCCCAGTGCAGCGATATCAGTAAGCCATTCACGCTAACAGATATTATCACGGCCATAAAAGCACTCAAACTAGGGAAAGCTAGCGGCGTCGATAATATATCGGTAGAGCAAATTAAACATCTAGGCCCAGTAGCTGTTTCCTGGCTGCTCGAACTTTACAACGTCTGCCTTGCTACAGCTAAGATCCCGCGGCTGTGGAGGAAAGCCAAGGTGACTGCTATAATAAAGCCCGGTAAATCAGGAGACGATGCAAAAAACTTCCGCCCCATATCGTTACTCTGCCACACTTATAAACTCCTAGAGCGCATGCTTCTGAACCGCTTGATAAATCTCGTTGATCCGAAACTTATCCGGGAGCAAGCTGGTTTCAGACCTGCCAAATCATGTGGTAACCAAACCCTCAACCTTACCCAACATCTAGAGGATGGATATGAATTGGGAAAAGTGACCGGAGTTGTGTTCGTCGACCTTTCTGCGGCATACGATACGGTGAACCTGAGGAGGCTGCTTGTGAAAGTAAGCGATATGACCTGCGACCAGAAGTTTGTGTCACTACTTAGCGAGATGCTTCACAACCGTCGTTTTCAGGTTCTCCTGGGGGAGGATAAAAGTAGGTGGCGTTCTCAGAAAAATGGTCTGCCTCAAGGCAGTGTACTCGCCCCTTTACTATTCAACATTTATACAAACGATCAACCTTCTACCCCTAACACGACTCGTTTCCTATACGCAGATGACTTAGCTCTAGCCTCACAGTGTTACACCTTTGAAGACGTTGAATCTAACTTGTCACACGCTTTATCTAACTTAACTCAATACTATCAAGCCAATGCACTTAAGCCCAACCCTAGTAAAACCCAATCCTGCGTATTTCATCTGCGTAACCGGCAAGCGAGTCGTGTATTAAATCTGAATTGGTGTGGGGTCGCGATAGAGCATAGTGATCACCCAAAATATCTTGGTGTCACGTTGGATCGGTCACTGACCTTTAAACGCAACTGCGAAAATATCAGGAAAAAGGTCAGTACAAGAAACAACCTACTCTCACGACTCACCACCTCAAAATGGGGAGCGTCACCTCAAGTGTTGCGGACAACTGGTCTCGCTCTATCTTTTTCCGCCGGCGAATACGCAAGCCCCGTTTGGAGCCGCTCTGCCCACGCAAGGCAAGTGGATATAGCTCTAAACGAGACGTGCCGGATCATCACTGGTTGCTTAAAACCGACTCCGGTACTAAAGCTGTATCCACTAGCCGGGATTGCGCCCCCAGTCGTTCGGCGGGAGATAGCTGGCTTAGTTGAAAGATCCAAACTTGAGGATGACGCTCGCCATCCGATGTACCAGCACCCTGCAGTGCCCCAGAGGTTGAAAAGCCGCCGCAATTTTTTAAAATCTGTTCCGCCCTTACAGGGTAGTGTGTCAGATGCCCGCTGTGACCTTTGGCGTGAAAAGTACACTTTGCCATCATTTATCCCGCCATCGGAGAATCTCCCTCCTGGGCATGATTTTCCATGGGCGACCTGGAAGTCCTTAAACCGGCTCCGGGCTCAGGTCGGCCGCAGCAAGGATAATCTGTGCAGGTGGGGTTTCTCCGGCGGCGGTGAGGGTGCGAGTGCGGACAGTCGCCACAGACTATGGCGCACCTGTTGAACTGCCCTGCATGTCCCGACAGTTGCACTGTGGAGGACCTCTATAACGCCACAGCCAACGCCGTCAGAGTGGCGGAGTTCTGGTCCTCTAGAATTTAAATTGAGTTTGCCTCGAATCGAAAAGAAGAAGAAGACGCAATGAATCGAAAATCCGGTAAACCAGATTAAAGTATAGGTACTGAAGTTTGTTGTACCAGGAACTATGAATTGCAACTTTATGATGTTCTAAATTATCATCTTTGCTTTTATTTCAATCTGGTTTACCAGCTTTTCAATTAATTGCTTTTTCAGTGAGTAATGATTTTTTGACTGATGAGGGCGCCACCTGGCTCAGGGTAGCCCGCGCAGGGAAGCTCGTCTCACTTAAGTTTAAATAGTTTGATCAAATCATTTATTTCCAAATAGATTCCTAAGAACACTTTTAAGAAAGTCACAAGCGAGTCTATTGCAAAGAAAATTATAAATATGACACAAAATAAAATGAAAACATTTCACAATAATGAAGAAGCAAGAGAAACTCGCACTTTTTAAATGCTAGCTTCTTTTTAAAATGAACGCCGAAGGCAAATGAACAATCGAATCACCTGATTGTAAGCAGTTACCGCCATGGAAAGTTTCTAAGGCTCGTATTTATAAAGCGATCTCAAGATTGAGAGCAATATTAAGTATGGATTTGACAGATCGTTTTGTACTGAAATGACATTTCTGATACGAACTCAAATTCGCTGTCACTCTTGAGAGCTGATTATAAATGCGGTCCTAAGAAACCTCTTTCTAGTGTTTGTTTTGTGACTATACGTGATGTAATGTATCATCATCATCATCACATCAGCTCATATACATCCCCACCGAGGGGCTCGAACCTACCTTGAATAGGGCGATCGGGCCTTAGTCAATCACGTGCGCCCAGTACGGATTGGTCGACTTCACATACATCGTAGGTGTGTGCAGGTTGCCTCACGATGTTTTCCTTCACCGTAAAAGCGCCGAATAAACGCACAATATGAAATTCAGAAACCGAAATACACATTCTGATTTTCTTACTTTCTAGGTCCAGGGTTCAAGGACCGGTGGTTGTACTGGCAGTATCCCAGTGAGGAACAGAAGCGACACAGTGAAGTTCGTAAAGAATTGGAGACACTCAGTGCGTCCCGCCCCCCCAGGCCCGGACTTACTTACGATGAGGTATGTATGCTGTTCATTTCTAACTTGAACATTTCAATTCAATTCAATTCTTAATTAATGGCTTTTGTGTAGTCACAATTCTGCCAATGTCACGTAAATTATTGATAAATTATATATGGGAGAGTCTAATATTGAGACACGTGGAGTCAAAGATACCCTTCTCCTTCAAGAGAATGGTACAGACTCAACTTGAACATTTCAAAACACAACACCGATTCGATCGTAGACACAATCCGCTTGTTTCCTACCTGTCAAATCAACAGCTTTTTATGAAATGTCAAAACGCTTTTTTGTATGAAAATCGCGAGGTATGACGTCACTCCTCGTAAATACTTGACTACTCAAATCAATAACTTCTATATTTTAAACTCTATTATTAAATCTAAATGTGCACATTTTTTGAAAATGATGAATGAGATCCACAATATTTTAGCCATCAGTTTTAAGTAATAAACGTCTTGAATTTTTTAGCCACCCAGGAAGCAAGCCTATTTTACTTATTTAATTCTGGCCTTTTTCTAAAAAGAGAACATCACAACTGTTGATTATAATTCTGTCAAAGTGAAGTATAAAACACCATCTAGCATGCAGTCTAATTTTAGGTGTGTAACGGGACAGAATAATAATTAGCTTTTGTATTTCTGTCCCTTTTTAATCGGCTTCACCGTTTCCTTATCTTAAAATAAGCCATACCAGATAATAAATAAATAATATAATACATTTATTCGTAGGTGGTAGCGGTGAGAGATAACTTACGGCGGAAGGGCGTGGAAGTAGACAATGACTACATCCGGGAGACATGGAAACCTGTCTATATGAAGTGAGTGATACACACACACACACACATACCTATTACTATATAAGGTCATACGAAAAAAAAATTTTGTAATGCAAATATTTAAGGCGATGATCAACTACTTAATGTATTTGACAAAAAACTGTAGGGGATTTTTTTTAAACAGGATGGGACGTTACGTAATGAAAAATCTGTGTTTTATGGAACCTGTTAAAATGATTCTCATCTAAATGACTGTCTACTTCTATTTTAGGAATTTCCTCCAAAAGGCGCGAGCGCGAGCGCGGGATTGCAAAAAGAGTTTCTATCTGTACAGTCAGCAGAATGGAAACGGAGTAAGTATTATTTTAAACAAGGACCGTATTTATAATCAGCTCTCAAGAGTGACAGCGAATTTGAGTTCGTATCAGAAATGTCATTTCAGTATAAAACGACCTGTCATATCCATACTTAATATTGCTCTTAATCTTGAGATCGCTTTATAAATACGAGCCTAACTTCCTGCCCCGCGGTTCTAAAGATATTTCTTGTGTAAATCAAATATTTTCCTGCGGTAAAAGTTTACCTGTTGCTATTTCCAGTCATAGTCAATCAAAAATGTATATCAAATGCCGTCCTTATCGAAATAACGTTTGAAAACATTCCCGTGGGAATGAGACATTTTTCGCGATAAAAAGTATCCTTTGTCCGTCTCCAGATTACCATCTATCGTCCTGCTAAGTTTCATCAAAATCCATTCAGCCTTTTAGGCGTGAAAGAGTAACACACAAACAAACAGACAGACTGAGTTACTATCGCATTTATAATATTAGTATGGATGGAATAAATTCCTGTCCCGTGGTTTCACACAAATAAGTAACTTAATACAAAAAAGACTTCAGATTCCACATTTAAATAAGTGTTGTAGAATGTTTCACAACGTTTCATAAATAGTTAAATAAATAAACTATCTGTAATGTTCACAAACATTTTGGAATGTTGTAGAATTCTATCAAATGTTCTCGAATGTTCTAGATTTTTTTAGAACGTGGAACTTCTAGCACTCATATCTACAAAAGCACGTTCTTCAGCCCCCATGTACGCGATTACGCGGAAACCTTTATGGATATGGATAACTTCCCTTCATTGACTGGCATAATTAACTTCTGCGTTTAGATAGATCGATAGATAAATAAATCCTTTATTTCAGTACTAACACGATACATTACAACAAAATAATATTACAGTACAACATACAAACAAAAATACATTCATAACAAAACGTTTTCGTGTTTCAGAAGGAATGTTGCGAAGTAGTAATGTTCTGGCGCGTACAGTCCACCTTGCGTACAACCGCCAACGCGCTGCGACAACAGATCGGCAACCGCGAGGCCGCGCGGCTCGACAGGGAGCTCAGGGAGGTGCTGGATGAGGTAACTACACGCTTAAAACTCAATCTGACAGATACCTACACGCTTAAAACTCAATCTGACAGATACCTACACGCTTAAAACTCAATCTGACAGATACCTACACGCTTAAAACTCAATCTGACAGATACCTACACGCTTAAAACTCAATCTGACAGATACCTACACACTTAAAACTCAATATAACAGTAAATTACATTCTTAAATTCCATCTGACAGTAGCTTACATCCTTAAACCCAACCTGATGGTGACTTGACGTTACACGCTTTAAAGTCAATCTGACAGTAACTTACACCCTTAAACTCATTTTTACCGTGCCTTACACCCTTAAAACTCAATCTGACATAATTAACCTGACATAACTTACATCCTCAAAACTCAATCTGACATAACTTAGATCCTGAAAACTCAATCTGTCATTAACTTACATCCTAAAATCTCAATCTAACATAACTTACGTCCTAAAAACTCAGTCTAACAACAACTTACATCCTTAAAACTCTATTTGACAATTTTAAAACTCAATTTGACAATAATCTTATAATATAATAATAAATAATAAATTATAATAATCAATAATAATTTAACATCTTTGAAACTTAATTTTGCCGTAAACTACGTCCTTAAAGTAACTTACTGTCTTTATTTTCATCAGATGGCTGCGGATCCAGAACTAAAGAAGAAACTATTATCAGGCAGAAGAGTAGAATTAGCAGAAGAATTGAGTAAGTAACATATTTTGCATTTTATTTATTCATCCGATAGATCAGTTGATGTTTTTTGTGACCCTAGCGGCTGTGCGGAGGGTTTGCGCGTTCAATTCCCGCATAAAATTAGTACATTAGGCAACTAGGGTGAAATTCAAAACCTTACAACAATGAGTTCAGTTTTCAGGATTATTTATTTGTGCTGGAATAATTCATTTAATTGTTCAGGAATATTCTTTACTAGTTCAGGAATATTTATTTATTTATTCAGGAATAATTATTTATTTATTCAGGAATATTTATTTACTCGTACAGGAATATTTATTTTTTTGTTTAGGAAAATTTATTTATATGTTCAGGACTATTTATTCGTTTGTTTGTTTGTTCAGTAATATTTATTTACTAGTTCAGGAAAGTTTATTTATTTCTTCAGGAATATTTGTTTAATTAGCTAGTAATATTTATTTATTTATTATTATTTAGTACACTAATAGGTACAAGGTGAATATCTGTTTATTGTTTTCCAGAACGCGTACGGCAAGTGCAGGAGCGACTCGAGGAGTTTATAGAGGCGTTAAATAAAGAGAAATAGTTTAACTATGTGTACATTATGTTAATTTATCAATTATCATGGTGGCGATTCGGGTTCATATTCGGGGTGTAAGGGACAGCTTCCCGCAAACTGATAGAAGGGGTTGTTCAGTCAACGATGAGTCAACGAAACTGAGCAACTTTCACCAGGATATTCTTTCAGGAAAAAAATGGCTTTTCCATACAATCAAATAGTCTGATCGTCGTGGCAATTTTGTATAGGAAAGTAAAAAAAAAACATTTTCTGAAAAAAATCCTGGTTGACTGAGCAACCCCTATCAATTGGCGAGAAGCTGTCCCTCCGTATAAACTGATTTAAAATTACGCTGATACTTTCTTAATTTATAAATACAAAGGAGATAGAAAACAGCCACAGCTGTTACTTTAACTCAGTGACAGAAGTAATTTTAAGTTAGTTTTAGATGTTTTTCGCCTAAATCCAAACCAATGGGGGATATGTAGCTCCTATAGATGAATTTACGTGTCGGCGGATTAAGCACATCAAATTGTGCTTAATTTAAAGTGAATATGAAATCACTCCTTTTTTTATTAGTAGGTTGCACAATTTCACACAAACGACTAGAAAAACCTTTCTTTTTCAACTGTTAAGCTCTCCTTTGCAATCTCATGTGTTATTTATAACATCTCTCGTTTTGAACAATTTCAGTAGATATCTGTAAATAATTTGATTCATATTTTATATCAGCTGGCTGAATAATGGATTTAAGTAATGTTGAAAATACTGACTAAAGTTGTTTATAAACTCTTACATTTTTAGGTTTTTATACTATAAAACTTTATTTTTCATTGAAAATAATGAAATAATATTTGATTCTACCTACGCTTTGTGCAACAATCTGTAATCTATGTCTGTAATAATTATTTACGTTGATTTGCGAAAACTATCTTTCTTTTTGTCTTTTTAAATCCTCTTTTTTTTTTTTTAAACCGTGAAGCTGTTAAGGGTTTACAAGTTAATAAAATAAAAGTAGGTATGATTTATGTTATAAAATTCTTACGTATGTCATGTGAAACTGCGATTACATAAATATAAAAAAAATCTAAGTCATCATATACAATATGTAAAGGTGTCCGATACGATAACTGTTTTATTTATTTATCGTATGGCGTTAATAGAATGATCTCTGAAGCCTTAGGCCCGTATTTATAATCAGCTCTGAAGAGTGACAGCAAGTTTGAGTTCGTATCAGAAATGTCACTTCAGTACAAAACGACCTGTCAAATCCATACTTAATATTGCTCTCATTCTTGAGATCGCTTTATAAATACGAGCTTAAAATATCTAGACATTTTACGAATAGTTTATTTTCATGAGAAGAGCCGACTGTACATTCTCTATGAGTCGTTTTTCTATGCTCTATTTACACATCCACAAGTAAAGTCACAAGTAGTAAGTAGGTCCACTTTCTTCTCACTCACGTTGCAATAAAAAAAAATATTATCAGACAAAAACACCATAACATCTTATACACTATGTCAGTTACGTATTACTACTTGACGGTACTTATGAAGATAGTGAATTATGTTTCATTACGTACTAAGCGCTTCCAAAACTCTTTCATAATGCGCACGGCAAAAGAATGGAACTCGCTACCTGCGTCTGTGTTTCCGAATGCTTACAATCCCCAACACTTCAAAGTTAGAGTGAACAGGCATCTTCTGGGTGAGCTCGCTCCAACGTCGACTCCGTCTCAGTCGCTCCCGAACTAGACTGGAGTCAAGAGTAAATCCATCTTAAAAAAAATATATTTATGCTTACCTTTTAAAATTTGTGGAGCTAGTCATAGTATTATACCTAATTTCAATTAAAAACTTGTATTCATAATTATTCCAACGCTATAGATTCGTGAAAAGCTTGACTTAACTAAATCTTAACCAAAATTGTTGCCGTCCTTTTCTTTTCTCAGAATATACCGATGACCATTTTATTCAAAATGTAGTGACTTCGTGTGCATACGAATCGACACTAATGCCTGGCAACTTAACTTGCTACTCTACTTGTGGATGTGTAAACCGGGCTCGAGCTGGAGCTCGTGGGAGCTACTGCACTCCACCGTGTAAACTGTATTGTTATTATAATTGTGTAAATGTATAAATGCACTGGCGCGCTTGTTATTTTGTTAATTAACTGCTTGATCTAAGTTGTCTTTTAAATAAAAAGGTCTAGTGAAAATTATCATTTTTATTATACGCATAAAACAAAGTATAAAGAATAGAAAAACAAATGAGTATTGGTTAGTATATAATTTGAATACATTTAAGTATTACGTTATACATGCTAGAATTTACTTATATTTTAAGTTTATTATACTACTTTCACAGAGCAAACTCAAACAAAGTTTATTATTATTATAGTAGCCCACATTGTCCCACTGCTGGGCAAAAAAAGTTAATTAAAAAAAACGTAATAATGATCTGACGTCTTGATCGAACAGAAAAGGATGGCAGTATAGACCTGAGGTATAGACGGACTAATTATAATCCTGTCAATTCAAAAATGTATGGATAATTACGTCAAGTTAAGTCGTGATGAACGGGTCCCGAGGCCCGAGTCCCGACTATAATCCTTTGAAGTTTTTTAAATAGTTAACTAGTTTAGAAGTCCGTCAATACTGCCATCTTTTTTTGTTCGCTCGAGACAGAAAGTGACAGGACCAAACTAACTGCATCAGAATCGGCAGTAATATCAGACCTTACTAACATCAATCTAGACGAAGATCGATTGGGCAGTGAGCTTTCAAAACGAAACGAACTTCCATACTTTTGCTTCCCATCAAACTTTTAACTATTTCTTTGCGGACTTCTTTGGGCCATTCGTGACTATCTTTCTCATAGATGTGTTCAGCCAACAGAATAATTTTATCATTATCATGCTCCAAAATACTTCTCACAACATTAATTACTAATTTATCTCTCGATTCGCCAAATTCGAAGTATTTATTCAAGTATTTTCTTAAATCTCGTTTGTAAATCTCTATTATAGAATCGTAATATTTACCCATTAACTCGACTGCCCCATGAGATATCATTTTGCCGAATATACGGCCAAGTATTTCCGCCGCTTGATGCAAATTCTTTGGCAAATTTTCAAAAATTGTCGGATTGTTTTTAATGCTCTGTCGTACAGATTTGAAATATATCATAGTTAGATGCAAGCGTATGTATTTGCCGAAATATTCGTGGAGAGGCAATATGTTTTGCAATCTATTTATAATTCGCTCGAACATCGGTAAGGACGATACAAATTCAGTGTCCAAAAATACTCTATTGTATTTAAGAGATAGAAAGAAGTCATCCAAGTAATCAATTAACTTAGATTTCAATTCTATGGACGAATTCTTCCAAACTTCATCAAAATGGTCAAAGAAAGGTTTTCCAAAATTCTCCCACTTTTGTTCTTGTTCAATATTACTTTTGCACAAAGCGTAGGTAGAATCAAATATTATTTCATTATTTTCAATGAAAAATAAAGTTTTATAGTATAAAAACCTAAAAATGTAAGAGTTTATAAACAACTTTAGTCAGTATTTTCAACATTACTTAAATCCATTATTCAGCCAGCTGATATAAAATATGAATCAAATTATTTACAGATATCTACTGAAATTGTTCAAAACGAGAGATGTTATAAATAACACATGAGATTGCAAAGGAGAGCTTAACAGTTGAAAAAGAAAGGTTTTTCTAGTCGTTTGTGTGAAATTGTGCAACCTACTAATAAAAAAAGGAGTGATTTCATATTCACTTTAAATTAAGCACAATTTGATGTGCTTAATCCGCCGACACGTAAATTCATCTATAGGAGCTACATATCCCCCATTGGTTTGGATTTAGGCGAAAAACATCTAAAACTAACTTAAAATTACTTCTGTCACTGAGTTAAAGTAACAGCTGTGGCTGTTTTCTATCTCCTTTGTATTTATAAATTAAGAAAGTATCAGCGTAATTTTAAATCAGTTTATACGGAGGGACAGCTTCTCGCCAATTGATAGGGGTTGCTCAGTCAACCAGGATTTTTTTCAGAAAATGTTTTTTTTTTTACTTTCCTATACAAAATTGCCACGACGATCAGACTATTTGATTGTATGGAAAAGCCATTTTTTTCCTGAAAGAATATCCTGGTGAAAGTTGCTCAGTTTCGTTGACTCATCGTTGACTGAACAACCCCTTCTATCAGTTTGCGGGAAGCTGTCCCTTACACCCCGAATATGAACCCGAATCGCCACCATGATAATTGATAAATTAACATAATGTACACATAGTTAAACTATTTCTCTTTATTTAACGCCTCTATAAACTCCTCGAGTCGCTCCTGCACTTGCCGTACGCGTTCTGGAAAACAATAAACAGATATTCACCTTGTACCTATTAGTGTACTAAATAATAATAAATAAATAAATATTACTAGCTAATTAAACAAATATTCCTGAAGAAATAAATAAACTTTCCTGAACTAGTAAATAAATATTACTGAACAAACAAACAAACGAATAAATAGTCCTGAACATATAAATAAATTTTCCTAAACAAAAAAATAAATATTCCTGTACGAGTAAATAAATATTCCTGAATAAATAAATAATTATTCCTGAATAAATAAATAAATATTCCTGAACTAGTAAAGAATATTCCTGAACAATTAAATGAATTATTCCAGCACAAATAAATAATCCTGAAAACTGAACTCATTGTTGTAAGGTTTTGAATTTCACCCTAGTCTGCTATGACTAATGGGTATTGCGC
>JARACY010005345.1:0-22241 GCA_029255725.1 Scrobipalpa atriplicella | reverse complement strand
TCAACAGTTGGTCCGCTTAGGAAGGGGTATACAGAATCCATGCAATAATAAAACAGAAATCATACAGAGAAACAAACGACATGCTTTGCTTTGCTGTACACAAGAGAACATGTTCTGAGTCAGTATAAGTACCACAGCCGGAAACACCGAGTCACGACGCCAATAAATATTCTGAAAGTAGCCATAGATTGATGTTTTGTATTGTAAACTAACTTGTACTTATTTCACAGTTTTTATTTTGAACCCAACTAGTTTCGCTTACATAAGCATCTTCAGGGGGTACATTAGCAAACACACAATTACTATTTGTATTTAAGCACATCCCGATAGTAATATTTACTAATAATTAACATGATTTTCGTCAACTAAGTGCAATAAATTGCTCCCAAAGTAAACATTAATGTTAACGTTAAACGTTTGCTAATGTACCATTGAAGGGCATCAATCAATTATCATTTCGTAGTGAATTTCTAATTGATATTGCCTCGACATCATTTGGGTGTTCAGGGAACGTGAAAAAAGTTTGGAAGTAAGTTTTTCCAGATAAACTGATCAACAAAATGACAAAAATCATTCGAGAAATGGATCCGGGACTGGTAAGCAATCTATGCTGCTATAGTTTATACTTGCGATTGTCGGCGCTTGGTGAAACTCCATTGTATGATGTTTTGTATTGTAAACTCACTTGTACTTATTTCACAGTTTTTATTTTGAACCCAACTAGTTTCGCTTACATAAGCATCTTCAGGGGTACATTAGCAAACGTTTAACGTTAACATTAATGTTTACTTTGGGAGCAATTTATTGCACTTAGTTGACGAAAATCATGTTAATTATTAGTAAATATTACTATCGGGATGTGCTTAAATACAAATAGTAATTGTGTGTTTGCTAATGTACCCCTGAAGATGCTTATGTAAGCGAAACTAGTTGGGTTCAAAATAAAAACTGTGAAATAAGTACAAGTTAGTTTACAATACAAAACATCAATCTATGGCTACTTTCAGAATATTTATTGGTCGTCGTGACTCGGTGTTTCCGGCTGTGGTACTTATACTGACTCAGAACATGTTCTCTTGTGTACAGCAAAGCAAAGCATGTCGTTTGTTTCTCTGTATGATTTCTGTTTTATTATTGCATGGATTCTGTATACCCCTTCCTAAGCGGACCAACTGTTGAGACCACTGGTACGAGACTGTTATAATTTATAACGATCTAAAGTCCTACAGTTTTTTGTCGTGTTCGGTCCGGTACCTTGTCCCAAACAATACACGCAGGTAGATGCACATGTAATGTGACAGCGTGATGTGTGTCAGTGCGCAGGTATGTGTGTCAGGTTGCACGTTAGCTGCGCGCGCGCCGGTCGACGCTCGGCCAAGGTGACTCGTAATCAAGGTCCATCTGCTGATCCCTTCTCTTCAAGTCCGTAATGCAGATTCGTTAGATAAAACAACCAGTGAAAGTTGTATGGACTTTGCTGAGTTGCTGTTTGTTTGCGAAACTGACTTGGCGAGTTATACAGGGTGTTAATTTAATTGCGTGCCATAGCTTAGGGGGTGTTTCAGTAACGTTAAAGGAGCCCATAAAAATAAAAAAACTCAATCAAAAACCAAAAGTCGGTATTTTTTATGATTCTAAGAGCTGCTTCTGGCTCTCGCGCTATAACCGAGCCCGCGCGAGTCGCTATCACTGGTCGATGCGACTCGCGCGTCGCGTGGGATTGGTTATAGCGCGAGAGCTAGACGCAGCTTTAGGAATCATTAGTATAAATACCTAAGTACCGATTTTATTTTTTTTGAGTTGGATATTTTTAAACATTTTTCATAGGCTCCTTTAACGTTACTGAAACACCCCCTTAGCTATGGCACGCAATTAAATTAACACCCTGTATACCTACTAACCTACATAGAATATTTTGGGAAATAGTTTTATCGTAAATTGTTGAATAACTTACCTACTTACTTTATTGCATTTATACTTGTCACGGTAAAAAATTGGTTTTTCATATCCATATGAAGCGTATCTCCAGGTTAAAAATGGACAAGATCAGTTCAACTAATTGCTCGGAAGAGGAAAACAATCAGACAGACAAACATACAAATATGAGTTGCTTTCTCATTCATAATATTAAGATTTAAAAGTTGATAAATATTTTTCTAGGTGCAAGTTGGTAAATATTTTTCTAGGTGCAAGGCAGTACCTAAGTTACAAACTCAAACAAACTCATACCTAAGTTACAAACTCAAACTAACCAAGTTGACAAAAGATTTCGTTGCTTTCATGAATGAAACGTACCTAGATCACCTAGATTTAGAAAACAGCAAACGTTAGTTTACCAACTGCTTTGTTCGTAACGTTCATAGCTTGAAATCCGCGTCATGTATAAACAAGTCGCCAAGGCAACATAACTATACTAAGTATACCTACTCCAGTTATAGATACTTACCGCGTCAAAAAACCAAGCGCTCTTCTGTTGGCGCGAAATCCACAGAAACACTACACTGGTATAAACAATACAATGTAATTTCACTTGATCATCACTTTTACTTATTACGTCACGAATAGTACTCCGTTCATTGAGTAGGAGCTGCGATGCGACGAGCGAAAGGCGCGGAGCCTTCGGTGGGTCTAGGTATACTGAAGGTGTAACAGGCTGCCGGTTGCAAAGGCTCGCCAAGTCGCCATCGTACGCTCCCCACCATAACCCATGGCATCGCAGGCAGTATTTTTTGTTAGCGTGTTTATGTTTATATCAAACCGGGTCACGTAGTACGTGCTTACTTATTTCTCCTTTGCTGTTTTGTTTGGTTAACAGGTAGCATTGTATTGTACGGTATATTTAACTAACTTGATGGTTTAATAAAGTTTGTTTAATGGATCACTTTGTAAGATTTTTCTCACTTTGATGAGGACATTGCAGGCTGATTCTTACTGAATTTCGTCAGGCATTGGAGAAGATGGCTCCGGAGAGCACAGTAGGTTGGTATATCACTATAGGTCACTAACCATGTTAGAAGCCATTTAGACAGTTTTTAAGCCCAAACTCACTAAGTATGTAGTCTACCCCGAATTGATGGAAATCATTAGATCTACGGTAGTTTTCGGTTTGTAAAAACTATCCCTGCGAATTTGGTGTCCTCAATACGAGTTTGTGCGTGCTGTAGTACTTATAGGTCAAACAAAAATAGTTTTTTTCCACGAATTCCCTTCATTTGACACACCTCAACTCCCCTATCATAATTTTATTTTAGGGCGATACCTTTACAGTGAACTGCAGTGCTCCCTGCAAATATCACCTCTATTACGACGGAATAAGATCTCTATAAAGCGTCTCTGCTCTTGATATCTTTATGCATGTGTGGTGGTTTACTTCATGTGACAGAAGGGCTCACATTACCCTTAATTACCTAATTAAAAAAATATGCACGCAAACCAGCCCCATTAGAACAGACACGGTTTTCCCTTGAGGGAACGAACTACACCTGTCATTGTTATATTCGTAGAGCAATCAAGGCAAAATTAAAACAGCCCTTTTTAAACCAACTACTATACCGGATGTAAAAAAAAAATTGCTGACCAATCTTTAGGGTATGAACCTACCCATGAAACTGAACAACTGCTGACACCATTTGTATGGGAGGGCAAAATTTTAATTTTTTATATTTCTAGCTTATGTTCCTTGGGGAAAGTTGTTCAATTTCATGGGTAGATAGATTCAAACCTCAGAGTTTCGGTCAGTAAATTTTTTTACTCTCTGTAATCCTGTATAAGTTATGTTATGGTCATTTTAAATTGAATGTAAATACGGTGTTCAAAATTTCCTTTGTTGGAGTTGGACGCGTATGGTATGGGTGACGGAGCTTACAATTAAATTGTATGTTTGTGACTTTATAAAAATATTTTATAGGTAGTACAAAGAAAGACATATGTTAATAATACTTTTATTAGCTTTTTGTTAATAAACAGTTAACAGAATCAAATGTGATTTACGGAATTCAGTAACAACATAACATGAGGGTATGAACGTACAAATCAGCTGCAATATTTTGATAATAAATAACATTTTTGTTTACAATTCATTAACGCAATCAGTATTAACTATGTAAAAAATATTATGTAACATTGTGATATTTCGGTTAATTCAGGGTGAAAGGTGAACATTGAATCTACGATAAAAGAAAAATCTAACATATTCAGCACTTTAAGGGGTCAGTTCACACCGAGACGTATCCGTAGTACGTAGCGCTACGCCGCAGCGAATGTCTATCTTTATGCATAGTAAATAAAGTTCAATATTGTATCAAGCTCTTTGCCGCGTCGCGTCGCCTACCGTCTCGGTGTGAACTGACCCTTAGTCGATGATTTTAGCCAAATTGCAAAGATCGATTTAGGCAAATAAAAAAATGCCTAACCAAATAGTGTGCAGGGCTTGATAACAATATGAGCCTTTACAATATGCAATACGCAATTCATTAATATTCTTACATTCATTAGGCAGTGTTACTTATAAGATAAGCTACATCTATTACTCTTACAATGAAGACATGTTTTATTATTTCAACCCCACCCTGATTATACAGAAACAGAACTCATGATTGCGAACGCGTTACATTAACTAGCCGATAAAATGAACAAAAGCTAAATTCATTGATACTCTATACACATTTTAAAGTTAAAACAAAAATTCAAACAAACATCTTATAAAACTGAAAATATATAACTAATCCATTATATTACATTTATTGTATTCATCTAGAATACAAAGGAAATACACTTAGACAAGCTACGTGGTTGGTTGGTTACATACAGATGAAATAAATTAACACTACCACTAATGCTTGACAGTTAACACCAGAAGGGCCCTCTGACACGTCCAATGTTCATTTCAAAGATCAGATTTACCTACATTAGTGTAGGAAATAACGGACAAACGCCCATAGTAACCTCAACTTTTGGTGATTACACCCTTGGCCTAACCAGATATGTTCACTAGTCTAGTAAGGCACAAAACTTAATCACCAAATGTTGTGGTCATGTTCGCTTACTTCCGCTACATACCTACGATACTGCGTGTTACATTAAGGGGCTACCCTGAGCCAGGTGGCGCCCTCATCAGTCAAAAAATCATTACTCACTGAAAACGCAATGAATCGAAAATCCGGTAAACCAGATTAAAGATAAGGTACTGAAGTTTGTTTTAAGCACTATAAATTCATGATTCTGTGTTTACAGCAGTTACAGATACCAAAAGTGCTAAAAGTGGCCGTTTTTCGCAAATTTTCCTTCTGTTACTACCAGGAACTATGAATTGCAACTTTATGATGTTCTAAATTATCTTCTTTGCTTTTATTTCAATCTGGTTTACCGGATTTTCGATTAATTGCTTTTTCAGTGAGTAATGATTTTTTGACTGATAAGGGCGCCACCTGGCTCAGGGTAGCCCCTTAAAAACATCAGTTTCTTTTTTGTTTATCAGTAACAAAATTTTCATTTATCATCTCATCTCCCTAGCCTTTTCCCGTATTTTACGGGGTCGGATACCTAATCTAGGTAATTGAACGAGGGCACTGGTTATTACACAGAACGACTGCCAGACCCAACAAAACTTTTACTACTTTAAAATATTCCATGAACTGTCAGGAAAAAACTAGAAGCTAGTTGTTTCTGACGCTATCCTTGCTGTGATATTTTACCCAATTTACCCAATAAAACATTATATATATATGAGTATTTATTTGTTAGTCTAAAATAAACATTGAAGGTGTGCTGGAGGCCTGAAATGAGACCTATTATTACACATTTACAGCGCGATTGTCTAGGGCTAGACCGAAATCACACTAAGCGCCTTGTCCCGTTACGATGATAAATAAAACATTAGGAAAAGCTATAACGCGTCGCGTTTGTAGTTCATTATTTAACTAGCTTTTACATTGTTTACATACAGAGAGTTAAAAAATAGTACTGCGTTCCTTCAAACCACGTGTTCTTTACTTGTCGAGTGGGTTTCAAGTCGATCGACCCGATGAACCCTGGTGTCATTTTTAAACCGCCTAATCCTAATAACATGTTCCACTAATGACACTAAACAATTTAACATGCGGTTGGCAGAAACGCAGTAATTTTGTTTACACGCTGTAGAATTAAAATCTAACAAAAGCAAATTTTGCATTTAAATTCTAGGAACTTTCACATAGAAAACATACTTTTATCTTTGCGTTTGAGATAAGTTTCTGTTCGAATGTTATCCAGCTAAAGACAAAAGAACGAAAGAACTAAAATTTTGTTGACGCGTTATATCTTTTCGCCAAATCAAACGTGTTTAGATAATTGACAATAAATTCGCGTTTGGCAAATATCAGCAAGCACATATTTTAGCCAATAAAGCTCAAGCATCTGGCCAGCTTATAGGTTAGGTATCATTTAAACAAAAGTGCGAGGTAAATAAATAATATTTGATTTTCCTTAGCGTACATAACTAAAAGGGAAATTACCACAGACCTAGAATAGACGAAGATCACGCAAGCTCTTCCAAATGTCTTAATTTAGTCATAGTAGGTCATAGTGGCATATAATAGTGCTTAAGACACCCTCTAGCATGTGGTATTATTTTGCGTAAAATTAGGCGTGTAACATCACATTGACATGATTAGGTAAAATTTTAATTCTAAACTTATGAAGAGTATAAATATTAGGTGGAAAATTAGGTGATACCGGTTGAAACAATTTTAGTTTCGTTTCTATAAGTGTCGCAGTATAAGTTTTGTCTACGACCGAATCGGCATCCATCAAACAGTATAGTTTCAGCCGGACTCAAACACCGATTATCAGATTATTTTTAGGTAAGTTCTTGGTAGGTTGACTTAGGTAATCTAGTCCAATTTAGATCTGTGGAAATTGCAAATTATATTGCATCATTGCCTAGCATGTACTGGATGAATAAGAATAATAGCGCAAATAAGATGCACTATATTCTTATGACGAAAAAGTTGCGTTCAGAAAAACATCATACTTACTTATACTTACAATTACTTAAAAATAAATGGAAGTAAATAAATAGTATATGAGGGTACTTTCCAGGTTGAAATGTCGCAAATATAAAAAAGAAAATATTGAAGAAAAAAAAATGTTTTAGTTCAGCTGGCAGTTTAAAATAAAGACATTTTATAGTTTTTCTGAACTCAACTTTTGGTATGAACACAACACCGATTATCTTATTAATATTAGGCCTTATAGGACTTGTTTTTATATAATAAAACATCAAGTATGTAATACATTTGGTTATGCGTATTTGAGCTCGGTAATTATTGCAATGTTTAAAATACACAATTTGAGTGGATCGAGGCAAACAAACAACAGGCAAAAACTTAAACGTGAACGGTTTAGTATATTGCAGCATGGCGAGGAATATTGCAGGAATGGTATATATTGCAACGATAGCAGGGATGGCTTGTAATAATGCAAAGATGGTTTGGAATATTGCATGAACGGTGTGGAATATGGCAACAATAGCAGGGATGGCTTGTAATAAATCATGCAGGGTTTAGAATATTTCAGGGATGGTTTGTAATATTGAAGTAGTGGATTGTAATATTGCAGGGATGGTTTGTAATATTGCAAAAATTTTTGTGTAGGATGGCTTGATAACAGAAAATAAACACGCTATAATACAGTAAGATTAACAGTTGGTAAGCCGTCGTGGCGGCGGGTGTGTATGAGAGGAGCGGCGCCGGGCGGTGTTCACGTGTTCACGGCGCCGCGGCGCAGCACTAAGGGCGGCGCGCCGCGAACACGCCGCCGCGCGGCACGAACGAGCCGTGCGCGCCGCCTACGGAAACACACCAGTGTAAGGCCAAGCACGCAGGGCGATTTTTTCGCGCGAATTAAAACCGCAAAAATCTGTGATGTATGGAATTGTATGAAGGTGCGCGCACTCGCGGAAAAAAATCGCGCGAGATTCTACTTACAAATTTCCCCCACCCCGCCCCAACCGCGATTTTTTTTCGCGCGAGTGTAATCGCCCTGCGTGCTAGGCCTTAAGTACAGACATTAGACTCATAAGAGTCAAGGGTATACCCGTGATCATGGTACTGACAACAACGCCAAAATATCGGTAAGTAAACTATAGCGAAAATAACCGCAATGAAGAAGTCAAATGATTGAGTTCAGTATATCATATTCATAACACTGAACTCAGTCGTTTAGTTCTTAAACCCACAACCCATGTTCCAAAACCATGCAGGTAAAGGATCAATATAAAATCATAGAATGTACCAGCTGATTCTCTTCCCAGGCATACCATAAAAGTCAATAGCAACCTAGAATTACGGATTATTGCAAATTAGGCTGTAGGCAAACTGTACAACAGCCAATACCTATTGAAATCAAAAGTGGCGAAAACAGTTATATCTGTAGTGATACCGATCCGAAGAACTGAAGAATAATAATAACATCGGAACTTGAGACACAAACAACATTTATGTGCATTATTTAAGTTACGACACTTCCAAGTTAACAAAGAATGTTTGCATATATACATACATACATACATAAAATCACGCCTTTATCCCTAATGGGGTAGGCAGAGCGAAAACGACCCAAAGGTCGTTCCGCCACGTCTGACAAGTTTTGAGGGTTATTACTAAAGATGATTATGTATATTGCTATAGTGACGGGTTGTCAGCCCATCGCCTAAATTGCAATACACTGAAACCCTCGAATCCCTTAGCTGATTTTTACAGCATGCCCGGGAGGAGATGCAGCTGGCACATTCTATGTTTTTCTATCACTCCCAGTCCAGCATGGAAGTTACATATATATGTACATATATGTTTTTACATATCTATGTACTCAAAATTAGATCTACTTAAAAGTTTATAACTTACCTTGATTAGGGAAGGGCAGGCAGTTAGATTTAAGGATTTCTTCATGGTTGCCGTACGCACAGAACTTCACTACCACCGTGTTCTGAGAGATGCCCGTGATCTCCGCTTCGTAGAACTGCAATAAAAATATAAATTAGTTACATATTGAATTGATATCAGATTTGTAGCTGGGAGATAGGGTTTAAGCATTTGAGAGACGGTGATTAGCATTAGCGGTCGGGGCAAATGCTTCGTATTGTTCTTGCCAGTTTTTAGATAACATAAATTCGACTCATAATCAGCGACCTTTGGAATGTTTTTTTTTTTTTCAAGTAGGGTTTTACGGCTCTGGAAACTTATTCCCTTCACATTGCCAACTGAGCTTTTACAAGATATTTTCCTATCATTTTTTCCGAACAATCAATAGACCTCAAATTGTATCCAATGTTTGTTACCATCATCACTATTTTTTTTAATGTCTCCATCTTCTTGCAATTGTCGCTTCTAGGACATCTAGCAATTTGTGTGGCTGGTTATCACTACCTGCCGCATTTTAAAACCTCAACACACAAGGTCCAGCTCCCCCGCATAACATAAGGCGCTGGCGACGAGAAATTCACTGCAGCGAGTTTACGCGTGGTCCTGATCGGCGCCGTAGCCTTTTTTTTTTAAGGATCTAGAAGGATTTACACAATGCGACTGAGTGCATGTAATGCGTCACCGGACTAAAGGCGGGGAAGTTGCTACACACCCTATTATGCAGCATTCTACACACTATAAAGCAAATGACAACTGCCTAAGGGCGCCTGGCGCTGGCGTAGCCAACAGAGGCGATGGCGACAAGAGTATGGATCAAATCGGTGCAAGCCTTAACGGTAAACCACATTGCTGGACACACCAACAACTGGCACGATACTCACATTGTTATCCTCCCAGTAGAGCGCGAGGCACCTGTCTCCTATCTTCCAGCTGATGTCCGCCACACCCAGCATTGCCCTGGCTTGTTCATTAACCGCTGCGTTCTGGAAGCCCAGCAGCCCCCCCGCGAGGAATGGCGCCCCCCCCGGGCCCCCCGCCGCCTGCGCCACCCCCCCCACCCCCGCACGCCCGTACCCCCCGTACTGGCGCCCGTAGCCATAGTTCAGGTTGGGGTACACGTTCTGTGGTTCCATGTAGCTGTGGAAATGATATTCCGTTAGTGTATTTTGTAGACACTGATCGCCAAGGCCTATATATAAGATTGCTTTACAATTCCAAAACTTTTCTGTTTATAACAAAAAATTGTTCCAAAATCAATAATGGCTAATAATGATATCAGAAGTGGGATTCGAACTCACTGTTCTTGATAATAAACTACTGCTATGCCCTCGATTCTGGCCGCCCCATTCTTAATTAATTTTAAGATAGCGCTGTCACTTTCTTTACTTTGACATAAGAACAGGATAGCAAATAAACACATGTGTTTGACGTTCCTAATTTGACATAAGCTGCTTTAAATAAGAACCGAACATAGAGCATGTTCCTTATTTTACGTTAAATAAGCAATCTAATGTCAAATTTAAGCAATTTAATGTTAGATTAGGAATGTCAAAGTCATGTGTTTAGTTGCTATCCTGTTCTTATTTCAATTATAAGAAAGTGACAGCGCTACTAAGAATTAGAATTAGTAACTGGACAGCGTGAATCGAGGCCACTGTATACGTTGCTTCAGCTGAAAGAATTCGATTACAAGACATGAACCTCCTGAGGGGATGAGGGAAACCATTATGCTGAGAACTCAGCCCATTGTCTGGTTATACGTACCACAATGTGTTTTTCGGTTTTCGAATTACATATGTACGTTTATTCGGTGCTTTTACATTGTGAGTGTTGATCTGACGGCTGACAGGGATGTATGGAAGAAGAAAACATACTGCACCGACCCCAAATAAATGGGATGAGGGCAAGAGAATACATACATACATATAATCACGCCTTTATC
Organism: Scrobipalpa atriplicella; assembly: GCA_029255725.1. Taxonomy (NCBI): domain Eukaryota; kingdom Metazoa; phylum Arthropoda; class Insecta; order Lepidoptera; family Gelechiidae; genus Scrobipalpa; species Scrobipalpa atriplicella. Next base: position 11,399 of record JARACY010005345.1, on the reverse strand, counting down.
CCTAATGGGGTAGGCAGAGCGTAAACGACCTAAAAAATGGTCGTTCCGCCACGTCTGACAAGTTTTGAGGGTTATTCCAGATTGATCTGTATATTGCTATAGTGACAGGTTTTCAGCCCATCGCCTAAATTACAATACTGAAACCCTCGAATCCCTTAGCTGGTTTTTACAGCATGCCCGGGAGGAAATGCAGCTGGCACATTCTATGTTTTTCTATCACTCCCAGTCCAGCATGGAAGCAAGAGAATGATGATGATTTATGCTGAATCTTGTATGGGAGACTTGCCCGTTATGTTGCGGTTGCGGCGGCTGCTGCTGCCTTCTTCCGTAATTATTCTCCTGGAACTTCCCATCGCCGCGCCGGAAGGGGGGGATCTCCTGCATGGCAGGGGGGTTCTGGACGTAGGCTTTTTGCACGTACTGGTCGTGCTGATACCTAGAAAAAACCAGTGCAAATTTACAACTACGTTACGAAACCAAGACACAATAAAATTAAAGTACACTGCACGCACAGAGAAAAAGGATACTCTCTGCGTTTCCGGAAAATATCGAATATAATAAATCGATAGCTGTGTGTGTGTGTGTGTGTGCGTGTGCGTGGTGTGTGGTGTGTGGTGTGTGTGCGTGTGCGTGGTGTGTGTGCGTGTGCGTGGTGTGTGTGCGTGTGCGTGGTGTGTGTGTGTGTGTGTGTGTGTGTGTGTGTGTGTGTGTGTGTGTGCGTGTGTGTGTGTGTGTGTGTGTGTGTGTGTGTGCGCGTGTGTGTGTGTGTGTGTGTGTGTGTGTGTGTGTGTGTGTGTGTGTGTGTGTGTGTGTGCGTGTGTGATTGTGTGTGTGCGTGTGTGATTGTGTGTGTGTAATGTACCTCTGGTTCATCTGCTGCTGCTGTTGTTGTTGTTGTTGTTGTTGTTGCTGCATCTCCTCGTTGGACCTGGCCTGGCTCGACATGAGGCTCAAGCTGGCCGTCGCGTCCACCAGACCATCCATTGAGGAGTTCCCTCGGTACTGCTGCTGTTTATCCCCCATTCGGTCCTGTTCATATATAATTTATTTATTTATTTAAATATTTGTTCCGCAAAAAAGACTAGCTTTCCGCCCGCGGTTTCTTCCGCGTTAAATGAGTTTTCCGTGGTAATGAAGTATTTTCCCGCGTTAAATTTCTTATCCAGGATCTAACCTGTTTCTTCCCAGTCGGTCCAGTAGTTGACGTAACAAAACAAAAATCAAACATAATCATGGAACACTTGCTATAGCTAAGCTATCAATAGATAGCGCTAGTGGTACCTTGTTTTGCGAAATCAAAAATTAAAAAAACGATTTTTCTTGTGTTTAGTATTATTTTAATATTTACATGTATAATATTTTTGAACTCAGAATTTTTAAAGACATGGCAAAAACATAGAATTTGCTTTACACAAAAAAAGTTTTGCTATTTTTCGGCTCAGAACTAGTGTTTTTGCCATGCTTTAAAAATTCATAATTAATTAATTAATTTACAATTTATTTTTATAATGATGAAAATATTCTTTAAATTAGATGATCTATCAGAAAAAAATAAAAAACTGGTACCTTAGATACAGGTTATCATACCGAATTGTTGACGTACCTGTTGCATCCTATGGTTATGTTGTTGGTTGTTGTAGTTGTTGTAGGACATGTTATTTACATTGTTGTTTTGTTGTTGTTGTTGTTGTTGTTGTTTGTTGCGTTCCTCTAGTTTCTTCTGGAAGCGCGGCGGCTTCTCGCTCGCCTGGAATATTAAATAATTAATCATTTATTCTTCAACATAGATTCCATTGTATACTTATTGAATGTTATATGAATCTGCGCAACGCAAAAAAATAAATAAATATGATTATCCAACTAGTTTTATCTCACATCTGCCGCTCAGCCATAATTCGGTATGATAACCTGTATCTAAGGTACCAGTTTCTTATTTTTTTCTGATAGAGCATCTAATTTTAAGAATATTCTCAACATTATAAAAAAAAATTGTAAAGTAATCAATTAATTATGAATCATCATCATAGCGTATGGCGTGCGTCGGATCCTAAATGTCTATGTCCATTATGAATTTTTAAAGCATGGCAAAAACACTAAGTCTGAGCCGAAAAGTAGCAAAACTTTTTTTGTGTAAAGCAAATTCTATTTATGCTACTTTTCGGCTTGGAATATAGTGTTTTTGCCATGTCTTTAAAAATTCATAATTAGTTAATTACTTTACAATTTATTTTTATAATGATGAGAATATTCTTCATATTAGATGATCTATCAGAAAAAAATAATAAACTGGTACCTTAGATACAGGTTATCATACCGAATTGTGGTTGTGCGTACGGACACGCGCGCTAGTGTGCGTAACTACAGTTACTATGCCAAACTAACGCACATCAAGGCAATGTGCGTGTAGTGTAGGCACATTTACACACACAAGTATGGCAAAGCGGCAGTCGTGAGATAAAACATCTATATATAAGTACTAGAAGAAGCATCGTAATAAACTCGCACACGGCAACACTCTACTTTTGGAATCACTTTGTACCTGATACTTCCTGTCGTCCCGGTGGTAGTTATCATTATAGTTCCTCGGTCTGTTGTTGTCATATCGTGACCCTTGCGGCCGAGAGTTGTTCCTGGCTCCGTTTTTATTATCCCTGTTGCCGTAATTTCTATCACTCCGATCGTCGGAGTTCGCGTTGTATTGGCGATTGTTTCTATCCTTTTCTGGTACGTTAGGAAGTTTGTCTTCAAGAAAGTCGAATAGTGAGACTTTTCCTGACGGTTTGACAGGAATGCTGTCTTCATCGGTGGGCTCCTTATTCCGTCCTTTGCGTTTTGGTTGTTCAGTTTCTTTCTGAGGCTTGTCTTTAGCCTTTTCTGGGTTATCTTGCTTCTGAAGGATCTTGAGCGCTCTCTCGACGTTGTTTTTGGTGTACTTGAGAGCATTCTCCGCCTGTTCCTCCGTGAAACCCGCGTCGACTATCTTCTGCACGTTTGCGTCTAGTAGAGGTTTCGTGCCTCCACCAAATACCTAGAAAACAAGATAGGTAATACAACAAATACGTGTGAATAGTTCGTAAAAAAGAGAACGTGAAAATACAGACGGCGTTATCGCCATAGCAGAAAATGGATAGGTACTTTTTCCGATTTACTTAGCGAAAACATCATCAAATTAGACAATGGACATCATACAACTAGCCAAGGCGATTTTTCGTGCAGTGCGGGAGCGGGAAAATGTCTTGACATTAACACTTGCTACTATATTGCTTTCCTGCTCGCACAACGCGATTTTTCATTGCGGCGGCGTACAGTGGCCTACCTTTTTAACCCCTGAAAGCCTCTGCGCCTCAGCAATGGCTCCTTTCCTCTGTGCCTCGAACTCGGCGTTGTCCTGCTTGGCCTGGTCCTGCAGACTCTTGAACTGCTTGTCCACCGCCAGCGCCTCCAGTCGCTGCCCGAAGGGGATCCATGGAGGGGGGCCGCCGTCGGCGCCTATGCCACCTGGACAAATACCGGGTGTATAATTTAAGTATCACTTTCATTTTTCACAGTGTTTGATTTGATTCCTGCTGGTGTATTATGGTCTTCGCTGTCAGATTGCCCAGAAATCTGACAGCAAAGACCATGCTATTGTTAATATTCGTTTATAAATAAATTTAATTAATTAATAATAATGTTTTTTCACAGCACAGGCAAATTTAAATAAATTTATCATAATACTTGACATAAATAAATAATATTGGGTGTAAGGGACAGCTTGCCTCAAACTGATAGGGGTTGCTGAAACTGAACAACTTTCACGAGGAAATTCTTTCAGGATTTTTTTTTAACTTTTCCATACAAATTGAATAAGGTGGTCATTTTGTATGTGAAAGTCAAAAATATTTTTCTTTTCCTGACAAAAAACTTAGTGTAAAATGTTCAGTTTCGATGACTGAGCAACCTCTGTCAGTTTGCGGGAAGCTGTCCCTTACACTTGGTATAATACTATATTACTCCATGGTATAATGTTGTCAAAAATCTATTTTTAAAGATAAAAAAGAATTAAAATAAATTTTCATCTGCCAAAAATTTGCTAAAATCATTTTTTTTTAATTACGTTTAAATGTATCTGAGTAGGTAATTCAATAATAAAAATAAAATACTCACCTCTAGTGTGCTTAGCCAAACTCCTGTTCAATTCCCATTTCTCAATCATATGAGAAACCTTCCCTCCCAGCACTGATATCACACTGGGGTTCAGGCAAATCACTCCGTGGCATACTTCCAAGTCCTCATTCTTGAGCATGACCTTAGTCCCAGGCGGAGTGTTGATGCTAAGATACGATATATGACTCGTCTCCAAAGCGGTACATATAGACTTCCCATCATGAAGGGTCAGTTTCAACATGCGGGGGGCCGATGTTGATTCCTCATTAGCCTTGGGAGCGGACACATTTCTTATCTTCTGAATCTGAACTACTATAGGCTTTTCGAGCTTCGAAGGCTCTTTGGTGAAGTCTTCAGGGAACGCAGCGTCGCCTATGTCTCGTAAATCAAACTGAAAAGCGGTAAACATTGATTGATAATGTAAGGCGAGAATTGATGTAAAAAACTTGAATTAGGTAATGAATTTTGTACTCACGTCTAGGGCTTTTTTACTAATGATATTTACATCCTGGATTTGCCCATTTTCGCTAACAGTATCAATACCTTCTTGAGTCAAGTGCCTGGAAGGAACAACCAACATTGAACATCTTATTGGACCACACCACACGGTTGAACGTGAAAGTAAGCAACTATATTTACCAGCCCAACTCCTTGAGATTCTCTCTAAGCGACATGGTGTATATCTTTTCGTTATAACATTATTTTACGAGAAATTATAAATAATAAAACCCACGAACATACGGTGCCCATGGGTGACAATTAAACATAGACAATGACAATACAATATAGAGTTTTATCTCCATCTCTTTCACTCTCGCTACTCCTTTTCTTTTTTTTGTCTATTTGAATCACAGATTTGAATGTATTTTTTGTAAGTATTCGTGGTGGTGTAGTAAATGTTACGATAATGTTACGCTCGATTGATTAGATTGACAAAACGGAGCGTGGAGGTCAATGACCCTCGGACTTTGACATTTTGAATGTTGACGTAGCATTATTTTTGCGTTCACTGTTTTTATTTGCAATAATTAATTCCACACCGGTAAATTTACAAGTGCTGTTCTCTATTTAAATATATATTGAGTCTCGCAGCCTACATTAAAAACAAAGTATATTTGAAAATTATGTCTTCGGTAAGGTTATCCTCCTTTATCATATCAGCATTGAAAGTGATAAATTGATAAGCAGTTTCTGAGCCATACTAAAATAGACTGTACTTACCGAGTAACTTGTTCTTCTAATCCAAGCTTCGAATATAAGATATGTAGAGACACTCCATCAAATACAACTTTGTAGATCAATTCCCCAAAATATGTATTCTATGGACTATTCATTTTTATGTTTTTCAGACACACATCTTCAACGTTGAGATGACATGCGAAGGGTGTTCAGGTGCCGTGGAGCGTGTGCTGAACAGGCTAAAAGGCGAAGGCGGCGTGGAGAATGTCAACATCAGCCTGCCTGAACAGAAAGTCTCTGTCACCACCACACTCGATGCAGACAAACTTCTAGATGTTATCAAGAAAACCGGCAAGAAAACCACATACGTAGGCAAACAGTAGATTTAAAAATCACTTTGTAGAGACCAGTAACAAAAAAAATTGGAATGGGTACATCTAATGAACCTATCTAAACTGATTTCAGTTGTGTTTTTGACATTTAATTTAACAACACTGTTGTACAATGATAGAAACTACAACTGGTGCAGCCAAATTATTTAAAAGATGCTAACAATGAGCTACCCAATTGATTTAATTTATTGATTTTGATATCACAATCCTGCCTTATTTTTTTTTTGTTTTACGATTTGTTATCTTTTAGATACAAACTTCCCATTTTATTAATTCTTTATGTACAGTATTTCTAAAATATATTTTTGCAGTTAAAAATTGTTATTTATTTCAGTAAGTTATAGCAAATCAAATTGCTGGTCAAAATGAATTTTGGTTTATAAAACTATCAGTTTTCTTTTATGGAGATATGGGCCAAAACTAAGTACAGTTGAACATCCACGTTATTGGATCCTCAATCCTCTGAATTTTTAGGTAAATAGTAAATCTGTATGTGTATTCATATTTGCTTATCTACACTACAAAAGCTATAAAATTATCAAGATACAATTAATTTAACAACATTTATTATAACTGATTAACAAAGTAAAAACTAAATAAATTCTAACTCTTGTACACAGTGTCTTCCACTGTATTCAGTCTTAAATCAATCAAGTCTACAGCTTGATGTAGAGCATTCAGATGATCCACTATGGCATTGACTGTTGGTAACATCTCAACACACTCACACTCTCTGAAATCTTCAATTACTTTATCCATTTTCTTCACCTTTTTCAGCACAGGTTCATTACCTGCCAGTTCACTCAAAGTTTTAAAGCCACTGTTTACTGGATAAGTTCTTTTTCTACCAACCCACTCTATGGTGCCACTAGTATAGCAAACATCATTCTGCTTCAGTCTCACAAGACCAAATAAATTCTCATCTTCCATTACTGGTGGTTCAGTGCCTACTGTTCTACTCATGAAGGAAGGGATGTTGTAAGTGCTTGGTTTGGGAACACAGGATCTTGGGATGTGGCTGGAGTGACCAACATTGTGAGATGGATGTTCATGTGCAGGACTATGAATATTTCCGCATTTGCAATTGTTGCTTCTACCGCCCGGTCGAGGCGTGCTTTGGTTAATCACGTTAGAACATTCGAGGTCGCGGTCAGGTCTGGGTGTAGATTCACGACCTAAGCCGATAGATCGTCCCATGGCTCTAAAGAATCGCGGTATATGACTCTCAGTACTCTCGTTTAGAGAATGATTTTCGGTATTACGTTCATCATTAGACTCGCGTGTCACGATTCTGCATGAGGAGTTGTTGCAATCAGGCCTGTTACAGGATCGAGGGCTAGGATGGGTGCCGTCATGTTCACCACTTGGACTCGGCTCGCGTGTTACGATTCTACAGGAGGGGTTTATGCAATTAGGCCTGTTACAGGAGCGGGGGCTAGGATGTGTCTCGTTATCATATCGACATTCAGGATCGCACTCATCGTAGGCAACTTCAGCGCGACCTTTAGAAGTGGAATTCGAGGGAAAACTTTGAAAAACGGACGAATTTATTCCCGAGCCCATCGTTCTATCGCTCAAAGAAAATGAAGTATTGAAAGTGCTGTTAGCAGACGGCAGCTCGGGTATAGTTGTGAGTACATGATCCCAGGCACAGGTTCGCTCGCACCCGCGCGACTCTTGACTATCATCGAGATGAACAAAATTCGCCTTTGGATACATATTGCTGTGGTAGCAAAGGTACCATTGTCTCGTACCCTATTTGACGATTAAATGAGTTAATATATTTTCTTTAACTTAACTAGAATGTGGCGGACGCGTGGCGTTTCAATGTAAAGTATTGGCAACTTTCTCTGAAGTTAAGCTTCTGCATAGCTACTGAGTACTCTGTGGACACACTGCTGAATGTCATTTTGGGTGTATCCTGGGGGCAGTAATAATTTTAGAGCAGTTATTATAATTTAGATACTATTTATTCATAACTATATCTTAGAAAATCTATTTATATTAGATACTATTTATTCATAACTAACTATATCTTAGGAAATATATTTATATTACTTTCTACCCAACAAATTGTATTTTATAATTAAACTATCTACACCAACATGAATACAGTATAGCTACTATCTTTTTTTAACCACCTGTGTTCGCGACGTGCCGGTGAGTTTGGTATTCCGCGACGCCGATCTCGGTACTGTTGAAGGATTCTGTTCAACATTTTCTTTTACGTCACTAGCCAACTCAGTAAAATTTGTCCTCCACAGGTTTACCTGTAACAAATGATGGAAATGACCAATGAATAAATATTAGCTTTTACATTTATGTGTTACTGAATTTAATAAAAATATTTTTGAAAACTAAAACTCATAAATACAAAAAGGGAAAAAAATTTAAGTAGTTACCAATTTATCTTCACCAGCGGAAGCAAATGTTTCCCCACTTGGTGAGAAGTTGACCGCATTCACAGCCCCTGTGTGACCACTCAGAGTAAATATGGGGTGCCCTTCCAGCAAATCTAATATCTAAAAATACAATAAGCATTTAATTACTATTTCCAAAGAAATTAAATACACATCATATTAACCTTACAAAAAAAACCTGCAAGTTATTTAGAAGGTCTCAAATTGGAGAAAAAAAATCCTGCTAGTTAATTTGAAGGTCAGAAATAGGAGAAAAAAACTAAACTAAACTAACTCTATATTTGCATACCTTCATTTTTCCATCTTTACTAGCAGACAAAATATAGCTGCCACTGGGATGAAAAGCTACTTGGGTCACAGCATCATTATGTATACTAGAATAAATAACAATTTTATCAATAAAAATGTGTAAATAATTTAAAAGTAAAGTCTGATTAAGAAAAATAAAACTGGCACTCTACACTAACTTGGCAGTTTTGTAATAATCAATTTCTATGAAGATATAAGAAGAGATGCATTATATAAGCAATAAATCTCTTACCTATAATATTGCACTAGACTGTGAGTTCTAGTATCATAGAGTTTAATATTCCCATGTGAAGTTCCAACAGCAATATAGCAGCCAGAAGGGTGCCATGCCACATACAGCCCATGGCCTTTCTGGTCTTTGTATGTGTGTATCAATTCCCCACTGTCTGGGTTCCATAGCCTTGTAGTCTTGTCATCAGAACATGATGCTATGATGGAACCATCGGTAGACATCCTTGCACACCGCACCCAGTTTGTGTGGCCGACGTACGAAGATATGAACTTGTATTTCTCACTGGACCAAAGCTTCACTATTTTGTCATCCGATGCTGTTATTATCTGGAAATGTAGACCAAATAAGTAATGATCAATAAGGTCAATCAAATAGCCAGATTAGAGTTACTAAATTCAAGGTTACAAAAGAAATATTATGTTGGACCTGAAAATGACTCTCGGACCAGGAACTTACTTTACATCCATCTGAGCTGAACTGCACAGACCTTACAGTCTGCGAGTGAGCTTTGAACATGCCTGTGCTGCCGGTGACCGTGGGCACCCACAGACGGACGGTCTTGTCTCGGGACGCCGACGCCATGTACTTGCCCGTAGGGGAGAACGTCACGTCCATCACCGCCTCGTCGTGACCACGGAAACGGTAACTACGCAATGACCCTGATAAATCCCATAGCTGGAAAGTTTTGTTTATTTTTTATCATTTTAGGAATATACATGACAGAACAGATCCTCTGTTTATTGTTAAGATTAGATGTTATTCAGTATGCTGGTTTTAAAGATATACATACCAAAACACTATTATCCAAAGAACTACTTGCTAACTGCTGTTCATTCGGGCTGTAGTAAAGTGCAGTAATAGCATTTCGGTGGCCTTTCAGTTGCTTGTCCAAAGATGGATCAAGTAAGGTAGATTTATCATCCATTTTTATATAAACTCAGCTATAGTTTGCGAAGTTAAATATCATGAATATCAAAAACTTCGAAATATTTTCAAATTCAAACACGAACTGACAGATACAAACAAACACCATAGACAAACTATTTCTTTTTCTTTCGTTAGTGATGTGCATCATCATTATCATCAATCACCAAATATCGATAAAAGTAAGAATGTCAGATTTCAAATTTTTTACACTGGCAACAAAAAAATACTGTCATCTCAGCTGTCATGAAACGTCAAAAAATTCGGCTTTTCGTGAGTTTGCAACGTGTTCGAAAAATAGTTTTTCTGAATTAAACTAAATATATTTATGCTTGAAGTGCACATAAAATGGTAAGTCCTATCTCCGAAGACCATATGAGGATTGTAAGGCCTAAGTATTTACAGGATCTTTGTTGTTGAGGTTATATTTACTGCCCGCAAATAAATGCACTATTTTCCTTGATTTTCTTGTTCCAAAAGATAATTAAAAGCTCATAAATGTAGACTTTTATAGTAGGTTTTAAATTGATATAGGTAAGTACACACCTAGATAAATGTTTTTACTTAGCTTGCGCACATCATCATCATCATAATTATACTTAACAACAATAATCATTGTATCCTTTATACCTAGATAAATTGATATTGTATAAATTGATAACAGGTGGCTAATACATTTGTTAATTTGGCTGTAGTATGTGTAAAATAGGTTTGAATCTCTCACCACTATTTTAACTTTTTCCATGTAAGTTAGCCATTATTAATTGACTAATTATAATTTTATTATAATTACCTTTGCTCTTATCCTTAGGCACTACATCACCCTTCTCTTCCACAACTGTCTCTTCCTCTTCAGGAAACACTGGAGGACAGCCATATAATGCCATCTCTCTCTTCAGCTTGTCGGCGCAAGCTTTGATGGGCATCCCGGTGCAGTGGAAGCCAAATGGGAAGAGGACCATCCGGCCTTTGAGGCGGTAGTATCTTGATGCAAACTGTTGGAGATTATAGAACACTTTTATCAATAGAACTATGTTTTTTTTCTGTTGCATCTGTATCCCAAAATAAATGAGAATGGAAAGAGGAGTGAGAAGTCTTTGCAGTGGGATGATATGGCCCAGAGTAAAGTAACTAAAATATAAATTTCTTTTACAATATTGTATTCATTATTTATTTATTCAATAATATTAATGTTGTAAGGTGGTAAATATGCAAAAATTAACTGATGCAAAATTACACAAAGTACCTTTATAATTCAAGCATTCTAGATAAAAAAAATCACACATTGAAATCTCGAATGCTTGGACTAATAATTCATACTTACTTCACATTTTGAAAGTGAAAAAGTGTGTCCAAGGTGAAGACGCCCGTTCATGTATGGATATGGGAATGTGCACATAAACTTCTCTGGTGGTTTCCCATCCTCTGGGGCTTCCATTTCGAAAATCTTTTCTTTTTCCCATCTTTCCTGGACTTTTTTCTCTATTTCTTGGAGATATTCGACTTTGAAAGTGCCTTTACGGTCTAAAGCAGCCTGAAATATTTATAAAACAAGACTAGCTCATAAATGTTTCTGAATTTGAGAAATGAGCAATATTTATTATATAGTACCTATCTGATAAATAGGTATACAAGTTGGCTTGCACGGTACATAATATCAGATAAAAAAATATGTTGTTAAAATAGAAACTATAATAAAAGAAGGCGTTAATAAGATATACATGGGGAAGTACCATATTGCACAAATATATTCATGGAAGTTGAATGATGCAATCTACAAGATTCGTATAAGTTTTT